>VWZV01012662.1:70431-156515 GCA_013397155.1 Irena cyanogastra | reverse complement strand
AAACATACTGGCTGAAAAAATATTGAAGCCAGTCACTTTGACCCAAATGATCACACTTCTGTCATATCTCAAATATCTGAAACTGCAAAGGTGCAGTGCTACAATGGAAAGTGACAGACAACTTCATCTGCAGACATTCCTACTCATACTTGTTTTTTTTCCTTTTTTAAATGCACTACCTTAATATTGTCTAAGGAAAAGTACAAAAAACCACAAACTGTCCAATGAACCCTGCAACAGTTTGGAAGCAGCAGTAATCCAGTCAACAAAAATGTATGTTAAAGCTTTTCTCTACAATTCTGCTGGTAAAGGTGGAATAACTCTTCTGTCCATATTTTGGGAAACTTTAGAACAAATGACAGCATAAAATTGCAGCATTGAAATCAAGTGTTAACCAAAATTAGCCTCTGACCAGGATTTATACTTATCTTTACTTTTTGCTGTAGGAATGGAAGTCACTTACAGTGTACCTAATAAAATCTTCCCACATTGCTTCCTCGGAAGTTTAATATTACCATGTGGTAAATATAAATTTCAGCCTGCAAATAATTCTTTATCTAGAGCTGTTTTAATTGAGTGCAAACATTCTGGATCAGTATGGGTAGGGGATATGCTGGTATCAAGTTTCATATGAGATTAGTAATTTTTTATGGTTAATTCAGCAAGGGAATGTAATCTTAAATCCTTGAAAAATGTTTGTCTTGCATCCTTTTCCTGCAAATCTTAAGTATCTTCTTGCAATATTTTAATTTCTCTTGCACTAGCCTGGAATATGGCAGGAAGTCCAAATTCAGTATGAATTCTGAATTCAGGAAGAAGTATAACATTACTAGTTTGGCCTAGATTGGTGTGCAGTACCAGCCTCCTTCACTTGTACTTCATATTACCGGAGTATGCTGTTATGTGTCTGTGCAGCCATGTGGAAGGAGAAGCCTGTAATCCTTTGGAATTCTCCTAACTCTTCATTTCTGTCTCATTTCCCACAGCCAAGGTGAGATGCAGCTTAGCCATAGTAATTGTTAACCTCTTCCGCTTACCTAAAAGATCCCCAGAAAATAATTTTTAAACTTCATCCCTCCTCTTTTTCTGGAATCCTGCTATTGTAGATCACATTTTAACCCCTCACTGCTACCAGCCCCAAAATCAAAACAGAAAATGAGCTCTCATGGGAGAAGCTCTCTATACATCATTATTTACCCAATGGCTATGCCTTTGTCAAATCTTCTGGAAGATGATCTTTGATTGTTAAACTTTCCTTTTATGTGCCTTTCCTCCCCTGCCCCCGCCCCCCCCTCCCTAAAAAAAAAATCAGAAGCTATCAGTGGTTTTCTTTTTTTTTAAAATTGTATTATCTTCCCAAAATAATTTTCCCTAGAACACAGGACAATCACATAACAATGTATTTAATGTATTGCTTGTAGGCATGCTAAGGTTTCAATTGCTATTAACAGAAATTAAAGCTCAACCTCAGAAAACGGTTAATTAGACTAAGTGAAATTCATCCATGACCTTGGAAAATTCTATGTGTGCTAAAAATATTTGATATATTTAGTTTCTTGGCAGGCTAGATTTTAAGGGCATGGAAACAGAGTAACTTCCTTGCCCACAAAGGTTTGAATTTCTGATACTGTTTTGCTTTCCCGTAAGTTACTATAAACATCCTAATTTGGTGCTTTATTGGAACTCCATTTTTAAAACCACTGTCCTAAAGGGAGAAGGGAAAAAAAAATGGAGATGTGAATATGGGAAAAGAAAATACAATGATTGCTGTAAATGCTTTGACTGACATTTGTCCAGAAAGACTTGGGCATTGAAACTGTGCTTGTCAGTTTGGATCATTTTATTGATCATTTGGCAATGAAAACTGGAAAACAGGTTGACGTTTTGTTTCTCGTCCCCTGCCTGTTTCTCATATAGAGATTATTAGCTGGCTATTTTGGGACTGAGAAAAATGTTTGCTTTTTACAAGTAAAAAGACTCATTGTGGTTTGGTGAGGAGGGGTTTTGCAGGCGCTTTGAGTCCTTGCCCCTAAAATCTCAAATCTTTCCATCTAACTTGGGCTGGTTTACAGAATCATCTGTACCTCAATCATGACATCAAAGCAAACTTGATTTTCCATTTTTGCCCATAGAGAGGTTTTCTTTAAGATGCCTGGACTTTACCAAACCTGTCCTTACTTCCTTCTGTAGGCTCTGTAGTTGCATATTCTTTTAATTTAGCATTTTGATTCATGTGAAGAGTTTCTCTTTTGCTGGAGAAAATTGGAAGCAAATTCCCTGCCTTTCAGAAGACTCTTCTAGATAAGTTGCTGCATAAACATTATTAAAAGTTAATAAAGTTTGTTACATTTTGCATAAATGATCTAGCATAGCTGACTGGCAAAGTGATATTGAGTAATACCACCCTTTTGAACCAGCACACATTTTAGTTCAGTTTTTCTGGGTTGCATTCAGGATTTAATATTCAGCAGAATGAGTCCCAGATGGGGAAATTTTATTGCTTGTTTTTGCCTTGGATTTTTTTGTTGTTGTTGTTTCATATATTAACTTAGCAGAATTGCTCTTATTTTGTTTTTTTCCTCCTGTCTGGATGAAGCTGGCAGGTAAGAATTGCATACATAAATAAGATTTACACAATAGGTGCCATCAGATGAGAGAAGATGACTTCAGTTTTGTGTGCACTATGATGGTAGCAGCATACAAGCCAGAAAAGCAATTGGAAACACAAATCTGTTGCAGGACTAAATATTTAAATCTGGAAAAATGTTCTGTGCAAGAAAACAAAGGGACATAGCAAAAATTTGACATCAACTTTAATTCAGCTAACTAGTTTTTCCATACAGTTGAGAAATAAGAGATGAGGATGATTCAATAAACAAAATTGTCAATGCACATTGTTATTTGTGAGGTCGACCTGAGATGGACAGAGATGCCTTCGAAGTGTGATGTGAGTGAATTTTTACCTGATAAAAACACCTTTGAGGTGCTTTTAAAATGGAGCATGAAAANAGTGCTGGTTTTCACCTCCTCAAAGGTACAAGTAAAATTCTTAGAACCTGAGGAGCCCAACCCAGGAAACTTAACATTGCAATGTTAAATTTGCTGCTCCTGCACTGCTGCTTTCGTAGGTCACAGAGATGTGAAAATCAGGAAAGTAGGAAGTTAACTGGTGGGATGGGAGCACACACATCCCATAACCACCAAGCCATATGTAACTGCAGAGAACTGCATCTAGCTACTCTGAAATACTTCAGATACTTATAAAAAAATAATTTCATGCTCTTCCAGGGGTATACAATAGTGGAATACTGGCAACATAAATATGTTGTGTTATGGGGGAGTGGCCAAGCCATCTGTACTAGAATTTTTTAAAAAAGATATCACCAGATCTTAAAAAAACCAAGCAAACAAATGACTTTTGTTGTATGGTACATTATTGTGCCTTCTTTATAGAATTCTAACAATCTACTTGAAATAATTAAATTTTAGCTGCTAATATTTTGTCATTCAATAATTTAGGTTTTTAGATAGCAGCTTTCACCTCTGTTTTGCCTGAAGTCGTTCACTTTAAACAAATCTCTGGGCAAAGGATCTGCCAAAGCTATAGAATTGAATACACAAAGCAGTTTCAGGAGCAGAAGTTTGATGGAAGCTTTCTTTTTCTCCTCTTGTGAGTACCTCCAGGATCCTTCTGTGTCCCCTTAATCCTACCTAGACAGCAGGGGTCATGTTTGTGTGGTGCAACTGGAGGGGCCAAACAAAAAAACCCTGAAACTCTGTTGCTATGTGTTTTCCCCATAGTAGGGGCAGTAGCTTACAGCTGCATTACAAGCACTGGTTTCACTAACTCTCTGGGAACTTGAAAATATTGTGAAGCCTCAATTACTTTAAGAAATTTGGGCTAAATTTGACCAATGAACAAGCAACTTCAGTGAAAAGTTTTATTTCCCAGAGGACAATAATGCTGAAAGACAGTAAACGACTTGTTCTTACCCAAACTGGGTTCAAAGCAGTCATTGCTCTGAAAGGGATGAAAGCAGATTTAACAGAAACACAACTTCTGTTGTAGACAAATGAAGAATTTGACACTTGTGGCCTAGAAATTTTGAGATAATAAAACTGAAAAATGATGAGTTACAGATGCTAGTAAAAATTCTGTAACTGCATATAGCTAGATGGAAGACTGAAACCATGCTGAGTCACAAGAGGCTGTTTCAGAACTTGAGTTTGTGGGTAGTGAAGTAGCAATTCAAAAAGATGAAAGGAAGTGTGTTAAAATGCCTTCTCAGAGTCAGTAATGGTGTCAAGGATTGTAAGTGGACAAAGGACATCAATACCTGATGGTATTTTCCAAAGGTATTGGAAAAACCTAGCTACTCCCTTGATGGGGAATAAGCTTAAGCACTGATGTTAGAGAAGTTCTTCAGAGCCTTTTTTCACTATATTGATTTTTGGAACTAAGAATGTCTTAAGTGTAGAGTAACAGACTTTCTAGTGCCAGCTGAAACATGATGTGGCACAAAGCAGGTGCTCAACTTCTTATTTTCTATGCTATGTTGCCATCAACTCATCTTTGCCCACTTCTCCTACAAGCCATGCACCAGTCCCCTATGGTGCTTTCCAAGTCAAATCATCAAATCCTTACTTTCCTTTGTCTGGAAAGTAAGTTTCTGCCTTACTGCTCTTATCAGTCAAAAGGCAGTTAATTTAGTATCATTTGCTGCTTTCTCTTGAAACAGCTTTAATATATCCCTTCAAAACTTAGCATCCAATAATTTTACATGGAATCTGCTGCCTTTTTTTTTTAACATTACCTACCTATCTTTTCTCTTGTATTTATTTCAGTTGTGAAAGGATTGTTGAACAGGGTTTGGCTTCCTTACATTTAATAACTTCCCAGCACCTGGCATTAGAGAACTCTTAGGCTCTGTGGACGCAATTGTAATACTCATAAGTAAATAGTCTGAGGTAGCTGAAGGGCTGAAGTAAAATCTCTGTCAGTTTTAGAGCTGAGAGCTCTGAATCACATGCACATGATTGCTCTGTAGGTACCTGAATGTACTGTGGTAAAGGTTTTGGGTTTCTTTTCCCTCTTCAAGCCTCATTTGTAGCTACATTCTCTCATGGGATACAAGCAAATTCTGTGGACTTCATTGGGAATTATTCCTACTCTGCAAGTGGAGAGCAGAGCCTGTGACTGGACCAAAGCCAGGGTTCTTTAAAAGTTCACATGCCTTCTATTTGCTCTCTAATTTAGGCTCCTTCTGACCAAACAAAGGGAGGGGGAGAGGAATGAAAAATAGTAGCATCTGTGTCAGTAAAAAATTCTAAGGGTTAACATAACATGATGTAAACTGTTGCATCTGTTCTTCCTACTTGCTCCGTTTAATCAGAAATGAGTAAGTAGAGCTTATATGCACTGAACTTGAAGAATCCTAATGGGATGTCTGCATCATGTTCTACCCAGAGTACTTATGCCAGAATGGGAGAGCCTTTAATTCTGTAATTCTCTGAGGCAAGAAAAGCTTTCTGAAGAGTTACTTTAAATTTAACCTTTCATTCTAATGTTAGGCAGCCTGTTGGATCTCCGAGTTAAAAATTGCTTCGGCTTTAGTTACTAGAGCCAGATGTAACATTGACCTTAAATGGTAAAAGCTCCCAAGAGTGAAAGAGAGGCTGGCCCGAGGGGAAAGAGAGGAATAACTGAAGTTTTAGGTAAGTAATCTCTATAACCAGGAATAAGCTCTTTTTCAGCCGTGAAACAGAACGGAACCGTTTTTCGTCCTTAAAGGTACAGTACCTTGTTCTTGTGATACTGAGGAGCAGGTTCTTTACCTCTTCTCCCCCAGCCTTTCAAATTCTACCTCTTTGTCAGATTTTAGCTGCTTAAAAACTGGGTGTAGTCAATGCAACCTCGTTCTGCTTACAGACTGGTTGGGACTACACAAGAATGAAAAAGGAAAAGCTGTGTTAATTATACTGAGACTTGAATAAAAAAGGTATGTAGTCAGTAATTAAAGGCAACCTGATCCACAGATACTGTCATCTGTATTGTGCTAACCAAGAGAGAGTCTTAGGAGCAATCTATGTTATAGAGAAACAGATAACTTACAGATTGCTATTTTTTTTTTCTTTTAATTGTATGACTTTCCTTACCTCATGCTTTTAACAGTACTGGAGTGGTTCATATTGGTGGATTACCTACTTGTCTGGAATTTATCTTTTAAAAAGGCGTTTCCAGAGCCATTTCTTTATACAGTCTGTGTTTGAGTTTAGTTCTGTTAGATGTAAATTAATGCCACAAAATTATGTTTAATTGGAATGCTGTACAGATAAAAACAAATATCTTCAAGTGTTAAATCATGTTTCCTTTAGTACAGAAAAATCTCATCATTTGGTTTTATCTGTACTATTTGGTAGGTATCCTGCACTAAAGCATATTTAATTTCCTTGACACGTTAAAACACGTTTTTGTCTTATTAATGTGTATATTAAGGTCTTCTTTTGCTCCAGACAGCAGAATGTAAACAACATAAAAGAATGAGCTCAGTGCAAGGAAGTGATAGCTGAAATTGAAGACTTAGGTTTCTGTTACTAACTCACATTACTAACAACCTGTGTTAGTGAGTTGATTTTTCAAATCTGCATAGCATGTTTTACTTGGCAAAAAATTCTCTGCAATCAGTAGTGAATTTCTGTCTCTGCAGAGTGATTAGAGCATAGCTTTTAGTTTCTTCCATGCAGAGAGTGGGTGAATTTAGAGTTTTGAGTGTAGATAGTGTTCTTGTGAGTGCTGATAGTTACTGCATTTATATTTCATATGGTAGGTGTTGTGTACACTTTAGTGAAAGTTTTCTTCATCCAGTTTCAAGAGACTGTGATAAATGAATCTTACTTGTTAAAGCATTTCAGATCTTGTTGCAAAACTTCTAAGAGTTTTCCTGTTATTTTTCTCTGGGCTATCATTAGTGAACAGCTTAGTACATTTAGGTTAAACTTCTAGCGGACCTTCATGTTTTAAATGAACAACAAAATCCCAAATCAACAATTATACCACACTTAGAGCCTAATAATCTAATGATACAACTCACAGAAATCTAAGTTTATTAGAACAATGGAAATTAAGAATCAGTCCAGTACATGCAATGCTGAATACTGAGGGGCTTCACTTATACAATGTCCTTGTATTTCTGGCCTCCTAAGACCCTCGTTCTGATTTGTTGATCTTGCATGTATTACTTTACTTTTAATGTTTTATGCAGCCATTCAACTCCTGCAAGGATGTATAAGTTTAGATGGTATTCTAGAAGGTGTTTAAGTTTCCATGACTTATTTTTAACAATGTATAAAGGTTGGAATAATTAATCAGTGTCTAACTCCTCCAAGTCTGAACCAAGTATATATTTCTAATACACGATATAGCACTTCAAACACTATCTCACATAGTTCTCTTTTATCTTGTAACTTAGAATATATAATAAAGTACCTATGTGTAAATTTATCTTCAGTAAACGTCTTATGATGACAAAAGTGTAATTTAATACAAAAAATATGTATTTATTTGTGCATGGTGAATATTGTGTTAACATCAGCACCGATAAGTACCTAGGATTTTCATTGCATTTAACTTTTTGAAATCCATCTGCTTCACATTCTTCTGGATTAAGTTCTAAATTGTCTATGAGCATGAAACCTGTATGCCTCCCTACCTCCTATCTTTTTATATGTCAGGGTCAGTTTTAATAACTATAGTCCTATTTCTCTGGGACCAAAACATTGGAACTGAAGAACTATCTAGCAACCAGATTCATAGTGCCAATGTTTAGCCCCAGCTGCTTCTGTTCTGCTTTCAATCAGTTTTGCTCCCTGACAACTTTTAAGGATAGTTTGGTGTCAAATAACTTTAAAAAAATTATTTAGGACCAAGTATGGCAAGGTATAGGGAGTTGGACCTGGGAGAGACAGATGTGAAAGCTTCTCCTTTCATGGGTCATATGTGTATGTTCCTCACATGGAGTTCTCCTTCCTCATCTATTTGCTGTTCTTAGACAAGTGTGTAAGTCCAGCAAAAAGAAGGATAAAATGGCTTGTGAGTGGAAGGGGAAAGAAAATCCTTGCTGTTTCAAGTTATGTGGGCTATTTAAAGATCTGGGGGATTTGTGGGCAGAGATATATCTTTTTGTTGTCCCAACTTGCAGCCTTCCTGTAAACTTAGCAGAAGAATTTCCTTGTGAGGTGCTCTCTGTCTGTGCTTCCTTCGAAAAGTGGGTCAAAGAGATGTTTTGAATCTCAGTGTCACCAACAGAAAGGAAATCTGAGTGGGTGATGGATCTCTGTAAGCTTCTAAACTAATGACTCAAGACATTAATTACTGCTTATGTACATGTGGAGAGCTAAGACTGTGAGTGTTATGGTAGTCCTTTGAAATAACTCACTTTCCCTCCTTGGAAAGTAGGTCCTAAGGATTCTGAAAAAGAGAAGGATTTGTTATTTGGAGCAAGTGGACTTGTAACCTCAGGTTTTGATGGAGAGCTTCAGCTCTAATAGCATCCCTGGATTTAATCTCTAATCTAAGTAGGTAGATTGTAATGGAGTTTTTGCTTTATATTTCTGTTCCTTTAGGTTAATTTCAGTGTGTCTATCGTTAATTTTACAATCTCAAAAAACAACTTGAGAATTAAATTTTCCTTAATAATTGCCAAATTTATTAAATATCTAAAAGATTGAAAAAACAAAACCAACAACAAAGACCACACACTCACCTCCATTTCATAGCTGAAATCAAGAATGCCTTACCACGTGCTAAAACTTTCACTTAGCCTTAAAATGTGCGAAACACAAAATCTTCAGGTATCGCAAGTAATCTAGAACCTGCAGTATTTTAGATATCTGTAGAGATCTGTGGGTTTGGACAAGTAAGGCCTGTAGAATATGATCTTTCCTTATGCTAACAGGGATTGCTGGGAGAGAGGAGGATGAGAGGAGCAGGGAGGGAAGCATGCAAACCTGCCAGCTAACATATGTCAATTGAGTATGTAAACCTGGAAGTGTTTTTCCCCAACTAAAGCGTATTCTGTTGTGATGCACATACATACTTTAGAGTCACTGCTGTCCCCTAATTTATGTGTAAATACACTTGGTGATTGTCAGAAGAGAGCTGCAATCTCATGGCTATAAAATACAGCCCACTGGATTAGGTACTGGAATTTCTGCAAAGAGCAAAGGGGTTGAAAATTGATATAACAAACAGTGGTGGTGGGGAAAGCTTTTTATGTTGGAGCTGCACACTGTTTTCTTACCCACTGTAATGTTTTGCATCCTGAAAATGAGTGCATGATAGAAATTCTGGGCTGCTGGGGCAAGCATAATAATTGCTTTGAGGCAGAGACTTGCCTTCTGAGTAAAATTATTGCTGTTTATAGAATTCTGCAGAACATTTTGTAAGGCTGAATTATACGTGGGGAATTTGGCTCTGAGTCTTTGCTTTTGAAATCGTCAGCAAAGTTTCCATTGACTTCAGTGTTGCCAGAGGAGGCACTTAGTGAGCACCACAAAGGTAAAGACTCCCTCAGCTAGGGCAATCAGAATAGCATAAGCAGGTCTATTTTCACCCCTCTTATTTTAGACTTGATTTGTACTAAGAAATTACAAAATCAGTAAAACTATAGCTTTTTCTGAAATTTTGGACAAGAAAAATCCTCTATTTCATTTTTAAATGTTCTCTGAGTTTCTCCAGTCTCTTTTAGAAGGTAGTTGAATATAGTAAGGTCTCATATATCAATTAGTGTTTCCTGTTAAAACTTCCAAGCTTGTGCTGAACTGTGCTGTAACTGCTGAACAGAAAAAATAAAAATAAAGCATCTAGCCATAAGTTGAAGGAGAGCTTGTGGAGAGGAAGGGAAATAATTTGACAATGTATGAAAATTGCTTCCCAATTTCACCCGCTGAATTTCCCATATTTTTCTTTATAAATAGTGAATGCAAGGTGCTGACCTTTGAAATGAAAATAGAATTACTCATGAAAATAGAATTACATGACTGGGGCCTAGTTGCAGTGGAGGGTGGAGTTTGTCCCAGGAGGAGGTGCTAAGTCAATCTGATGTTCTGCACATCACCTCAGACTGGAAAAGTCTTGGAAGCAAACGTATATATTGTGCTTTGTTCCCTTATGCCAGTTTAGTGGTGGTCATCTGGACTTCCCTGAGGGCTGTTGCAGTAAAGAACTTATTCCTATTCTTTGGTAGATAAAATTGTCAGCATTGCTCTAAAGCCTGGTTTTAGTAAGAGCAATAGTCAGTGGAGCAGACTGTGGAAACCCAAGCAGATTTATCAGAATTCCCAAGTATCTTAGGAACCTGGAACAAGATTAGGAAGGCTTGAAAACTATGCAATGCATTAAGTAAAAATATCTTTAAGGGACAGGGAGAAAGAATTTGTGGGATATATTCTAAAACCTCAACATGTAAAACTCAGTTTTTATCTTCATGTTGAGCTTTTGGGATCTGTTTGAAATCTCTTCTGCATAAACCACAGCATTAAAGTGTCCCTTCCAAACCTCATATATTATGTGCTAATGGAGTAGATCCACTGGAGTATTAACAACTTTGTACCCTTATAAGAAGCTCTTGATATTTCCTGTTGGATTCATTTTTTTGCAGGGCTTTGTTATTTTCTGTTTAACAGATTTTAAGAGTTTTTCTTAGTAAAATGGCAGACATCAACCATCTCACTCTCTACAAAGCTGACATACAATTGTAACGAAGGGTGAATAATACCTAAAGATCCCTAAGGAAATCTGTCCTGTTGTTTTTTGGTATTTCCCTGTCTTGTTCAGATATGAACAAGTGTTAAGAAATTATATTAAATACCAAGTGGTGATTTTTACTGATCATTTTAGAAATGATGCTAAATATAAGGACCCAGAGGAAAAATACTGCACACAAGAAAAGTAACCTGGGCAACATTGGGAAGGGTGTGGCCAGCAGGTTGAGAGAGGTGATCCTGCCCCTCTACTCAGCCACACCTGGACCTGTACTGCTGTGTCCAGTTCTGGGCTCATCAGGACAAGAGAGACAAGGAACTACTGGAGAGGGTCCAGCAAAGGCCACAAAAATGGTGAGGGGTCTGGAGCATCTCTCCAGTGAGGAGAGGCTGCAGCAGCTGGGCCTGGTTAATTGAGAGAAGGCTGAGAGGGGATCTCATTAATGCTTATAAGTATCTCAAAGGCAGGATAAGAGGATGGTGCCAGACGCTTTTCAGTGGTGCCCAGGAACAGGATGAGGAGCAATGGCCATAAACTAAAACACAGGAAGTTCCATCTCAACATGGGAAACAACTTCTTTACATTGGGGGTGTCAGAGCACTGGGACAGGCTGTCCAAGGAGATGGTGAAGTCTCTCTGGATACATTCAAAACTCACCTGAATGCGTTCCTGTGTCACTGCTCCAGGTGACTCTGCTTTGACAGGGAGGTTGGACTGGATGATCTCCAAAGGTCCCTCCCAGCCCTAATTATTCTGTGATTCTGTGGTTCTTATTATGAAAATGAGTTTTATTTCCTTAAACCATCTAGCAAGTCAAACTCCCTTGTAAATTGCTGTTCCTGTTTGGACTGTGTGGAGCTTTGCCCATGTACATGACCTATGGGTCTGTCTCAGTGGACTTTGATCACTCCACAGCATCTGGCTCCACTTAATATGAAGATTATTTCCCTTTTTCTGTTGCTTAACAGGCAAAGATCAGAGTTGATGGACATTTTTCCCTTCAGAGCAGGACTTGGTAAATTTCTTGTACAGCTTTTTACAAAACGAGCACAGATCCAGCAGTTTTTCACCTAATGACATTCTTAGGTAGTGGTTGGTGATATGTTTTCTCAGAGCAAAGTCTCTTAAACTCATGACAAAAACCTCACAACTCACAATGTATCTTACACTCATCTGTCAGCTTATATGATTAAGAAGTTGTGAAGCTGGGAGGTTTTTTCTTCCTTTTGAAGGTGGGTACTGTGCAATCATCCTGTGTACTTATCTTCTGAGCATCTGCTTGGAAAATAAAACAACGTGCCTTTTTGACATCCAAGAAAGTGCTATAAAAAGTCTGTTGCTATGTTTAAATGCCTACATTCAGTTGCTATAGCAATAAAAATATCAAAAATGATGTACAAATTGCCACAGTGTATTACCAGCCCTTTCCTGGACAGGGAGATTGTGGGACTGAGATGCTCAGTGTATTGGAGAGCAGAGTTGCCCCATAGTTCCAGGTGCCCTGTGGTGTCACCTGAGAGCAAAATGTGCCCCACCTGTGTGAATCCCAAACTGGCTGGGTCAAACAAGATAGTTGGGTCCCTACTGAATTTAGTTGCTTCTTCATTACTTGTATGTTGAACATTTGGACCAAGTTCCCATTTCTCTGCAAGATAAGCTGCTGAAAATGTTGGCCTTTCTCTAAATTCCTTCAGTCCCATGATAGCAAGTGTGAAAATCAGCTTACAGGCTGCATCAGCCCGTGTAGATTTTTCTGCCTGTAACATCTCAGTGGTCAGTGTAAAATGTCCTTTTTCCTGAGGCAGTTATGGGCACCCTGCTATCCAAAAGAAAATAAATTAAATAGTAGCTAATGGAATCTTTAGCATCTCTGTGGGGCTCAAGGCATTGAACATTCAGTTGCTTCTCAAAGAGAGCAGGAAATTCAACTTCCTTCATAAAACATAGCAAGCAGTGGAAGGCATGTTATTTTGGCAACTGTGAGTTTGGTTATGGAATTGAATTGTTTCCTCAGACCTTTCCATGCCTCGTTCTCTTGTCTCCTGAGGAATGTTAGAGGAAAGACTTGGAGAAATTGAAGCCTTGTTTGAAAGCAAAATAACTGGTTCTCTTTATTCCAATTAGCTTGAAGAATTCTCAAGGTTCTAATGAGATTGGCTTAAATTGCAGAGCAGTGTGCAGGTTAATTTGCATATGGTAATCCACAACAGATAATTGTTTCAAGTATTTTCTTTAACATACTCTTAGCAGTCCAGTTGAGAGGTCTGATATCAAGAGTGTATCAGTGGTAGAAATGCATATTTTTAATTTTTGTTTCAGTTGTTACTTATTGATTAATGCTCTTTTTCAAGGGTGTTATAAATATGTAGATAAAGTGATTTTTACAGGCAACTATGATACTCCGTAGTTAGAAGGTCCACTGAAATTCTGCAGTTCCTCTAAGTACATGTGGGCTTTTTTATTTTTCTAAAAAGACTGGATAAACTACTGCCATGTACCTGGATCACAGTTTTTCTGAAAATAAGCATTGCAATGTTACATACGTAGTTGCACCCCTCTCATTTCTACTAGCTTGTATTTGCAGTCTCAGTATAGTATTTTTCTATAATGAATCTTGAGCATCTTTGGGATTTAATGGTAATGTTTCAATTTTGGTTTTAAGTGTTGAAAAATGTGACAATTTGTAGCTTTACAGCTGCACAAACTCCAGTGAGTGTGGAAGCATGTGTCTTTCTCAGCCTCTGTGGGGATTCTTTGTTTACTTTCCTGCTGTTCCACATGGAGTACTGGACAATTACCTGGGTTTATCCTTAAACAAGAATGTCAACAGCACTGATTGTGGGTTTGGTTTGTTGGTTGTTGCTGGGTTTTGAGGTTTTTTTACAAATCTAATAGGGGAGTCCAAATGTTAGATCCATAAATATTTATTGATAGTTGTTTATTAAAGTCCTGTGTAATTAAAATTCCAAAGGTTATCCTTGAATGTCAAGCTTGGGAGGTGCTTCTGTGGCTGCACATCATGTGCCTGTAAAACCAGCACATCTGTGCTGCATTTACAATATTGTAACTTTTACTGTTGCGAATATGTGGTCACATGAATAACCTAATTGGGGAAGGGAAGAGGACAACAGAGGAGATGTGTGGAACTTAAAAACTATAGCTTTTATTTTTCATGATGCTGTCAAATACTTGAAACAAAGAAACCTGATTTTCCTTAGAACTGAGTCTATAGCACCCTCACAACAGTTATGACATCAGTTTATTCTGTATTTCTAAGCTATTCTATATAGTCTCTGTTTCAGATGCTGTACATCTGAATCTGCATCTGCCGTGGAAATACAAACTTCCTGATATCTGCCAGTTCCTGCATCAGCTTAGCTTGAAACTCATCACCAGCTTGTGGCAGTGAAGGAGGAAGAGGGAGACCTGAACACACAACTTTAGCTACATAAGCTTTTTTCTAGAGAAAAAGTATTACATGGCTATTGTTTAGAGACACGTTTCTCTTTATACGTTGTCCACTAGCCTTCTTTAAGTGTTAGCTATGCATTTATTCTTTCCAAAATCTATTTTTGGTATTGTTTGCCTTGGACTAAAAATTATTCTGTTATTCTGGTTGTCAGCCAACTATCTTTCCCCCTTCTTCCCTGCCCTCCCTTCATTCCCTCCCAGTACCCTTTGAACTTGTCCAACTTGTTGAATTTGGCAGGAGAGGATTGCAAAAGTATTAAACTCCTAGAAGTGAAAATCAGTGGTGTGGTAAGAGAGGAGAGCAGCTTAGTGCTGCTAAGAGGAAAGATTCCACTGTGAGCTGAAATTATCACTGACTCTGTTTGATCTGCCAGCTGGCAACCTGGCATGTGTGAAGCTTAAAACCAGGCACAGCAAATGCTGCCTCTTGGCTCTCCACACTGGTAGGAGACTAGGAGACATGTAAGCTTGCTATGAGGGAGATAAGATACAAAATCATCAAAATAAAATACCCAAAGAACAGATTTTGATAGCCCAGCTGCTTAGAAACAACCCATTTTTTAATGGAGAGAGACATAGGTTACTAAATGGTCTGTTTGTGCACTGCTATCTTTATTTTGGAAAAAAATTGTAAATATCTGTGAACAGATAGTGAAAGCTGCAGGCTGATAACTCCTGTGATTTCACACCAAGTTCTAATAGGTGTTGGCAGTCCATATGTTTGTCTGCTTTCCAGAGTGGTGCAGAGCCCTGTTAGTTTGTAACAGACACCCTCATCTATTTTGCAGATTTTTCCATCGAAGCTGCAATGCCGAGAAGGAAAAGATCTGAGGTTTCTGCAGCCTTTGGGCACAGGCTATAGACTCTGCTCAGCCTGCTCTTTAGGCATGTCAGTCAGGTTCATGGGAATGTTGTTAGTGGACAGGTTCTTCCCATGGCAAGTAAATGTCAGCCATCCGGGTAGAGGCAGCCATTCTAATGAGACTTTCCTTATGCGACAGATGTTTTGAAGCTCAGCCAGGGAGAATAAAGTAATAGCCAGAGACAGCAGCCCTTATCTGCTTTCTGGTCATTTCAGGAAGGCAGCTGGGGCTCAGGAATCTGTTCCCTGAAAATTTCCTTGCACATGAAGTTGTTTCTCCACCAATTATGTCCTTTTGTGCATGTTCAAGGTCACTAGGCAAGCTCTAAGGCTGATGAAACTCCAGGAGTTCCACATCATGAGCACTGCTTCGCTTGGACTCACTGCTTTAGGTGCCCTTTAAGTCACCTGTCATAGGTTTAGGGGTTTGTTTGGTTTCTTAATATATAGGAAAATACTGGTCTCTTTCTCTAAAGACTATTCAGGGTATGCAGATGTTTGGTTTATGGATGAGGAGTGGTTTTGTTCTTCTTTTTAAAAAATAACGTTGGGAAAACCAGCAACACTAAACAGATGCTCTCAAAATGAGATATAGTGATCCTGTTAAAGAACTCCCCTTCTGCCTTCTTTCAGCTCACTTCAGATGTTTCTAGAGAGCCTTTTTGTTGGAGTAAACTTCAGTAAAAAATGGCAGAATGAGATCTCATTTGCTTTTAAGCAAACTGCATACTTTGTTTCTGTTACTCACCGGTGTGTTATTCTGTGATTATTTGAAAGAAATTAACCTGTGGTAACATCCTGTTTTCTGTTTTTGCCTGATCATCTGCTTGGAAGGAGTTGTTAATTTTGCTTGAACAAACAAAAAATCCCATTCTTTTCTATTTAGTATTGAATTTGTTTCTCTGTATTTAAAACAGGAAGCTCCTGCTTACAGCATTCCAGCCATCAGCCTGCTGAATATTCATTATCCTTTCTTCACCTGTGCTGCAAGGCACTATGCTGACCATGAGAATTCCAGACCTTAAATTCCTCTAATAGGTAATAAGCTTTCTGCTTGCATTTTAAATTTTACTTCTGTTGTTTGAAACAGTTGGGCTAATTTCTCATTTGTGGATCTCATCCAGTGCAGTGAGTAAGGAGCTCTGTACACAGGAGAGTTACACAGGTCAATTGTTATTCTGACAATTTTTAACACATTTCAATTTTTTTTTCTTGATTAACATTTATGTTGCCCATTTGCTAGTTTTTAAATTAAATGCTGCTTTATAAACAATTTTAATTAAACTGTTCAGTAAAAATTATGGATGGGGTCATAGATGAGAAGATATGAAACCCTAAAAAATGTTTCTAGAAGATAAAAATCATTGTTGGACTGCCTAATTAATATCCAAAAAGCTGTATTTTTTCCCATAACTATCAAACATTATTCCACTGAACTGAATGCTCCTCCTAGATGGATGTTCATAAAACTCAGGATGTAACTGTGCATTCTTGGTGACTGGAAGTGCAGTGTGCTTCGAGTAGGTGACAAAAGTGAGATTTGGTTCAGCAGTGCAAGAAACAAGACAGCTGCTTTTAGGTAACACGAGTCTTGCTACAGTGAATTTAATCATTTGGACCTAGCCTGAAGCAGTATTTATTCCACAGTGCCAACATTTGGTGAACAGTTCAGGTGAAGAAGCAAGACCAGTGGCCAGTTCCACTTAAAACTGCGGTGGGGAGTGATCATTTCTTCTTCACAGCAGTAAGTCTTTGCTCTATTTGCAAGTGTTGTTGGAAAGTGCTGAAGAATTATATATTACATTCACAGTATTTTGAATGCTTTGAGGTTCTTAAAATGAAAAAAAAAAAAATCTTTCCAAAAATACTTGTAGGATGTAGTGAAAGATGTATCATTACACAATGAAGAACCAGATCCCTTGAAGAGGTCAGAACCGAACTGTTGCCTCCCTCACTTTCTTAAGCACAAGTTCCATTATTTTCTGCTGCATTTGTGCTATGAAATAATGATTTAAGTGGGTGACATTTAATTTTCTAGTCAGTTAATAAGATTAAATAATGTACCAAAGTATGTTCAGCATGTTTTCAATATTCAGACCTTCCTCAGGAATATTAATCCATCACAGTAAGGGCTACAGCTGGGCAGCTTTGTGAGAGTAAACGGAACAAGTAACTGCTGCCTGTCTTTGCAGAGTAACCTGACTAGAAAAGTTGTGTGACTTATTAATGCCTGATGTTTGGGTTGGTGTAGTTGAAGAAATACAAATGAAGACAGAATATGAACCTAATGAGTGAACGAAATAAAATTTCATTACTCCACCCTGCTCCAAAAAATGAAGAAAATTAAATTTTTAATGCCAAAACCACTGATATAGTGTAATTGGTAACTCTGTAGTTGAATATTCATTAAGCTCTGCAGTATGTTCACTTAAGGTACTGATTGTAATTCAAACAAGCTGTGTGATTCAAATTTGCTTTTTGCTTCACCTCAGTTCAAAAGCATACTTAACACATATTTATAATTGAAATGTGATGCCATTCACACATGTTGGCAAACAAATCATTATGGAAAGTAGTGTAGCTGCCCTGGTTTTTTATCTTCTAGATTCCATTGTTTCTTCAGAAGATAATTTCTGAGTTAACTGGATAATGAGAATTTTAGAAAAAAATCATAGCTGGCTCTGACTTTAAATTTAAATATTTCCTTTAAATATCATGTAAATGGCATGTTCAGTTAGTAACTTTATCCTCTTTGTTCTGTAAAAATATACTTTTTTTGTTTTCAACAAGGTTAAAAACATAGCACTTGGAGGGAACACTTAGAAAATGAATTTGTGGGTTGTCTTTAAGTGCCATGGAAATTCAAATAAACATTGTTCTAACTAAGAAACATTAACAACAGCAAAAAAGTTTGTGTTGGAAAAAATATTTACATGCCTTAGAAACATGTTCAACACAATTTGACATCATCTTATTTGCAGAGATCAAACAGTATCATTGGTATTAATTTGTGTTCAGATAGATTTAAATATTTAAATTTATTTAAATTATTTTTAAATTTTTTTTTTTGCATAGATATCGATGTTATATATTTTGTTCGTTAAGCTAGCCTGGCAATTGTTATTTGTTTCTAGTCAGTTGGGTATAAAGAAGAAATATAAATATAAAGAAGGGAAGATGTGAAAAAAAAATTAGTGGAACATACATTAAATGTTTCTAGAAAACCTAGAAACTCTAGTTCTAAGTTCTGGCTTTCTATTTCTCTCATTTCTTCTGATCTGTGAGGAAAAATATTGGGAAGATGATTTCCTAATTAGTGCAGCCTAGGATTTGGTCAGAAGGGAACATTAATAAAGAGAATTAAGATTTTAATTCTTAAGAAATTAATTTCTTAACCAATATAATTAAGAATTAAGAGAAGGTTAGAAACTGTCTCTCTCTATTCCTTCCACTGCCCCAAGAAAATTTTTTGGAAGGTAAATTGAAGTAAGTCACTTCAGGAAATGCTATTATATAAAAAAGGTTAATTTTAGCCTAACAAAGTTTGTCTCCCTGGGCTTCCCTGTAGTCATCTGAGAGGTGAAAGGTTCCTGCAGAATGCAATTCAGAAAGCCTAAATTAATTTCCTGATTTTAGGACAGGAATTTAAGTTGATTCAAAAACAAGAAAAAAATCCAAACCAAACTAACAGAAAACTTCAGGACACAACCTTAGGCTAAAGTGAGTCCTCATGAAAGGTTCCGTTTATACACCTTTTCATACTTCTCAATATGCTGAAGGCAAGTGGTATTATTAATAGTATTGAAGATGATGAACAGAATGAAATGGGTCTAGGCTCTTCTCTTGATCCTTCCCCACAGAGAACATCAACTTTGGTCTTACTGGTTTTGGTAGGAACGCTTGAAAGAGATCTCAGATCAGCATTTAGCAACTGTACCCAGCCATATCCCAGCTGATGAATCTTTGAATGAAAACAGCAATTTCAGCTGACAAGTAAAAGCAGGTATCTGCATTGTCTGTGAGACAACAATTGCTTCCTCAGCTTATCAAGTTTTGATTTCTTTATGTCAACTCTAATAACTGCAATGCAAAGGTGGTCTTCAGTTCAGTTTAACTGGACTGATAAAGAGACACAAGCAAGCTAGATAAAGTTTCATAATACTTGTCAAATCACAATGCCTAAGGCAAAACTGAGCTTGAGAGCTTCAAAGAGAAGAGGGGGTGTTGGAAGAACTGTTTGTCGTGTCCCTTTACTTACCTATACTCCCGGGATTTGATATCACAAAGCTTTCCCTGCTGTCCGGCAAGCCTTACAACGGCAGGTCAAGGTTTGACCTGCCAAGGTTAAAGGCATAATTGTGTTGCAGCAAAACAGCACAGGGAAAACCTGCAGGTTTAGAGGCAAACAAAATGTACAGTTTGCCTCTTCAAAGTAGGGAGTGGAAGCTTCGCTTGGAAGTTTGTCTCTTTCTGTAGTGAGTGGAAGCTTTGATTGGGCTTTGTGGAAAAGAAAGGTTTCTTACAAAATTTGCTGGACAAGAATTAAATGTAGTTTGTTTTGATCTTGTGCATCTATGATGGGGAATCTAGCCATAGTGAATGAAAACTTAGAATTATATATATTATCTCTGTTGTTAAAGCAACCTTATTGTGGAATTTCTGTTATAGATTGAGTTTACTGGTACACAAGGGAAATAATACTTACAGTGTGAAATAACTTTGAGTTGTAAAGTCATGTGGCCTTTTTCAAGTTTTTAATATCTCAGGGGCCATCCATTGTATCTTAGACCAAACTTATATATTTTTTTTTTACATTTCTTTGCCTACGAAAAGCTGATGTTTATATTGGCTGAACTAGTAATAAATATTAGAGGAAGAGAAGAGGTATTTCAAGCCTCTATCCCAGAAAATGGACTTATTCCTACTGCTGTATATTCTGTAAGAGAAAACCAAGAAGAGCGCAAGAGCATCTTAAGACATTTCTCCAATTTGTACCATTGATTTGAGCTGAGATTATTCTCTTGTTTTTTCTGACTCAGCCACATGTGAGGCTTTTGGACCAGGAGTGTAGGCAGCACTGTACAGCTGAATATATGTAACAGGGAGAGGTGTCATCTCAAAATAAAAAAGACACATTTTTGCAGTGAGAACAATCATTCCCCGGAACAATCTCCCCAGGGATGTGGTAGTGTCCCCATTGCTGGAGCTTTTCTAGATACAGTTAGAGAGGATGCTCAATAATCTCATCCAGGCTCCCTTTCCCACAAAGGGGTGGGCAGGTCAGTCTTTCAGCCTGGTCCCTTCCAACCTTCCCAATGGCTGTTCTGGGATTCAGTGATAATAAGTAGGAAAAATACGGAGAAGAGCAATAATACTTTGTAATTGAGAGCTGTGTAAACCTTCACACCAGTCTCAGCTTCTTGATTTTCTGGAAGCTTCTGTACTGATTTGCACCTGTGTCTTCTATTAAAAGGCATTGAAGAAAACAGGATTTTCTTCACAGAGCCATAAAATTGGGAATGGTCTTTAGTGTGTGTGCAAGCAAATGTGCCTGTAAGACTGCAAAGTTTGGGAAGTGCTGGTTTACTGTCTTTTCTCCTGTGAAATTCAATTCTTTCTCTATGATGCATCTTAAAGAACTGAAAACACTTTCAGTGACCTGCCACCAAAATAGCCTCTTAAAAACATCTGAAGATTGCTCATCTGCAAGAATCTAAAACGTGACAAAGCAGAGAGATGCCAGACATTCCTCAGACCGAGATATGTTTACTTCTTCATGGAAGCTGCTTGGGAATCCAGCACAGTATCATCCTGGATCTTACTCCTGGCTGTGGTCTTAGCATGTACTGTTTGTATTAACTAGAAAAATGTAAGAAAAGGTCCTTTTCTCCTATTGCTTTCTTCTGCCTGTTGTTCTGTCCATCCATGGACAAAAAGGCATTTTTCCTTTGTTTACTTTCTCACAATCAGTTTCTTTCAGAAATTGAAGCTGCTTCCACCAGTGAACATAAGGGCTGCATATCCAGGTCTTGCAAACCATTCATCTGATCCTACATAAGCATCATGTTCATGCTACTCTAAAAACCAAACCCTGCTTTAACACTCACTGTTTTCAACATCTGCAGCTCAGGCCTTTCCAGGTCCAGGGGCTGTATAGAATTACTGCTATACATCTCCTCTACATGCACCTGATCTCTGTTTGAACTGACTTATGCTCCAATTATTTTTCAGCTTCCTGTGGTAACAAATTCAATTATTTAATTGTATACTGTTGTGAAGGAACTTATTTTATACTCAAACGATTGCCTAGTAACTGCTTTTGGCATTCTTATCCATTTGTACTTGGAGGAATTGAGAGCAAATAATTAATAGGCCACCCTCTTCAGTCTATTCATCACTTTCTAACCTGTTTCTATCCAGAAGTGTCTTTTTTGCATGGAAACCATTTGCAATTACTGACCAGTCTCTCTTCTATGAACCATTTGTTTTTATGTTGTTCTTTTTGGGAGTGTGCGTGCTTGTTTTGGTTGTTTGTGGGGTTTTTTTTGAGATGTGACTAGAAGTGTTTTAAAGATTTGGTCTCATATTCTATGTTGTTTCCAGCTCTTTCCTATTAATTCTTATTAATTCTAATTAATTATTTCCTATTAATTCTTATTAATTCTAATAATAAGATCTTATTAATTCTAATAATAAGCTCTTTCCTATAAATTCGGAACTTTTTCCTTTTTGGCTGCTGCTGAATGCTATTTTCAGAGAAGTATTCAAAATTACTCTGATCTCTTTCCTGACTTGTAAAACGTAATAATGGGCTCTTATTTAACTAAGTGTATTTTATTTTTTTTTTCTCATGTGCATCAATTTGCCTTTTTCACCTGACATTTTATTATTCAGGTGCTCAATATTGCATAAAATACCTTGGCTGTCTTTAGCTCTGATTTTCCCATCTCATCTTTAATCATCTGTACAAACCCACTTTTCCAGATTCTTCAGGATTATGTTGAGCGCATAGTACCCATGGGAGTGTAATGTCTGCAGCACACAGAACAACTTCTGTCCTTTATTTTCTTCCTTCAGTTATAGGAGGTATTTGTCTTTCATCCTGTGGGAGCAGTTTCCTTAAGAAGCTTGATAGAAAATTTTGTCAAAACCTCTCCTTGAAAAAATACATGTTGCCTATATTAAAATGCTTGTTGATTTCTGTGAAAGGATTTAACAAAATAGCAAAGTTTAGGCTGCTGGACAGTCCTGTATTAATTTATCATTCTTGTATCTGGATCTATTTAGTAAAAAAATATTACATTAATTTCTTATCTAGGACAGTTATTATCTAAAAGTTAGGAACTAGGATGAAAGTCTTAGGTGATAATAAAATTATAAAGCAATCAGTTCTTAAATCAGAAGTTTGTTTTGTTTGGGCAGAATAACAAAGCAGCTCAAGGTCAACATCAAAATATTGAAGGAGGTGTTTGGAAAGAATGAGCATCCTTCATTGTGTGCCTTTATCTCAGTCTCTTTCTTTAAGGCTTTTTGTTTGCCCTCCATTACCTCAGGTAGATAATGCGCAGCTTTTTTTCCTTGGCATTTGCCAGAATGTTGTCCAGAGGCACTCTAAACCTCCAAAACTTTGATTAACAATAAAACTTCTGAAGCTTTGGTATTTCAACATTTCTTCTATTAAGATTAGTCTTATCTATGTAGATTTATAGTATTATTAATATTATGAGTTCCTATGTCTTCTTTTAAGAGATATTTTCTAAATAATTTACCTGGTTTTGTATTTTTTATTTCATAATATATTCGAATCACTGAATCTTTTTCATTCCATAATTCCCTACAACCGTTTTAAACTTAAAATAATGGATTCCATTACTTTAATGCAACCTTACTTTATTTGGCATAAAGAAAGAAAAGAAAGTTAAGGTACTAAATCTTAATGTTTGTGACTACATACTTATTGTATACACATTGTTTATAAGTAGGCAAATACTGAATGCCATTTTGACTCATCATGTATAAAGTTGTAAAATTAGCATAATTAGACGCACATCACAATTTCTTAGTGAAGTGATGGCAAGAGCAATACTGAGTTCTAGCATAGCTTATAAAGTGCAATGAAACAGGATTAAGAAACATGAATTTGGGTCAATTTAGCTCAGTATCAAGATACAATTGCTGCTCCTTTCCCACTTTGTCTCCTTGCTCCTCTCCCAGGAGATACCAAACTGTCAGCAGCTGCAATGGCACAGGAGGTGTTCTACAAACTCAGTCAATGGCACCAGAGCTGAACTGCTGGTTGTGAACTGAGGGACTGAAATGCAATTCCATGCCTTACTCACTGCTCTTACTGCAGATATGGAGTGCCCTGAAAAAAACAGACGATTGCAGTAGGTCTGATATTTCTGTGGCAGATCTTGACCCATGGTATATCCTGGAGTTTTTTTAAAGCCTCATAGAATATGAGTATCTCTGTTCCTTTTATGCCCTTCTCACATCCCCTATTTTCATTTTAGGTTTCGAGGTAAAAATGTCAAAACTAGTATATGAAATGTAGCCCCCAAGTGTAGAATTCTCTTTCCCTGCAGAAGCAGTTCTCTGGTTTAAGCTCATTTCTTTCCTAGGGCCTCCCTGTGCACAACACTGATAAGACCATACCAAATGAGTGTGGGGTTTTTTAGATGTTGATGAGATGAGATTGTGCATAAAGCTGGTACATTATTTTTTGGATCAGCTCCTGGATATAATCAGGAATGGAATGGTGTTGGCTAAATAATTTTATCAGTGAAAGATTTTGAAAAAGGACATGAGGAACATTTTGCTNGGTTGTTTGTGGGGTTTTTTTTGAGATGTGACTAGAAGTGTTTTAAAGATTTGGTCTCATATTCTATGTTGTTTCCAGCTCTTTCCTATTAATTCTTATTAATTCTAATTAATTATTTCCTATTAATTCTTATTAATTCTAATAATAAGATCTTATTAATTCTAATAATAAGCTCTTTCCTATAAATTCGGAACTTTTTCCTTTTTGGCTGCTGCTGAATGCTATTTTCAGAGAAGTATTCAAAATTACTCTGATCTCTTTCCTGACTTGTAAAACGTAATAATGGGCTCTTATTTAACTAAGTGTATTTTATTTTTTTTTTCTCATGTGCATCAATTTGCCTTTTTCACCTGACATTTTATTATTCAGGTGCTCAATATTGCATAAAATACCTTGGCTGTCTTTAGCTCTGATTTTCCCATCTCATCTTTAATCATCTGTACAAACCCACTTTTCCAGATTCTTCAGGATTATGTTGAGCGCATAGTACCCATGGGAGTGTAATGTCTGCAGCACACAGAACAACTTCTGTCCTTTATTTTCTTCCTTCAGTTATAGGAGGTATTTGTCTTTCATCCTGTGGGAGCAGTTTCCTTAAGAAGCTTGATAGAAAATTTTGTCAAAACCTCTCCTTGAAAAAATACATGTTGCCTATATTAAAATGCTTGTTGATTTCTGTGAAAGGATTTAACAAAATAGCAAAGTTTAGGCTGCTGGACAGTCCTGTATTAATTTATCATTCTTGTATCTGGATCTATTTAGTAAAAAAATATTACATTAATTTCTTATCTAGGACAGTTATTATCTAAAAGTTAGGAACTAGGATGAAAGTCTTAAGTGATAATAAAATTATAAAGCAATCAGTTCTTAAATCAGAAGTTTGTTTTGTTTGGGCAGAATAACAAAGCAGCTCAAGGTCAACATCAAAATATTGAAGGAGGTGTTTGGAAAGAATGAGCATCCTTCATTGTGTGCCTTTATCTCAGTCTCTTTCTTTAAGGCTTTTTGTTTGCCCTCCATTACCTCAGGTAGATAATGCGCAGCTTTTTTTCCTTGGCATTTGCCAGAATGTTGTCCAGAGGCACTCTAAACCTCCAAAACTTTGATTAACAATAAAACTTCTGAAGCTTTGGTATTTCAACATTTCTTCTATTAAGATTAGTCTTATCTATGTAGATTTATAGTATTATTAATATTATGAGTTCCTATGTCTTCTTTTAAGAGATATTTTCTAAATAATTTACCTGGTTTTGTATTTTTTATTTCATAATATATTCGAATCACTGAATCTTTTTCATTCCATAATTCCCTACAACCGTTTTAAACTTAAAATAATGGATTCCATTACTTTAATGCAACCTTACTTTATTTGGCATAAAGAAAGAAAAGAAAGTTAAGGTACTAAATCTTAATGTTTGTGACTACATACTTATTGTATACACATTGTTTATAAGTAGGCAAATACTGAATGCCATTTTGACTCATCATGTATAAAGTTGTAAAATTAGCATAATTAGACGCACATCACAATTTCTTAGTGAAGTGATGGCAAGAGCAATACTGAGTTCTAGCATAGCTTATAAAGTGCAATGAAACAGGATTAAGAAACATGAATTTGGGTCAATTTAGCTCAGTATCAAGATACGATTGCTGCTCCTTTCCCACTTTGTCTCCTTGCTCCTCTCCCAGGAGATACCAAACTGTCAGCAGCTGCAATGGCACAGGAGGTGTTCTACAAACTCAGTCAATGGCACCAGAGCTGAACTGCTGGTTGTGAACTGAGGGACTGAAATGCAATTCCATGCCTTACTCACTGCTCTTACTGCAGATATGGAGTGCCCTGAAAAAAACAGACGATTGCAGTAGGTCTGATATTTCTGTGGCAGATCTTGACCCATGGTATATCCTGGAGTTTTTTTAAAGCCTCATAGAATATGAGTATCTCTGTTCCTTTTATGCCCTTCTCACATCCCCTATTTTCATTTTAGGTTTCGAGGTAAAAATGTCAAAACTAGTATATGAAATGTAGCCCCCAAGTGTAGAATTCTCTTTCCCTGCAGAAGCAGTTCTCTGGTTTAAGCTCATTTCTTTCCTAGGGCCTCCCTGTGCACAACACTGATAAGACCATACCAAATGAGTGTGGGGTTTTTTAGATGTTGATTGTGCATAAATTTTAGATGAGATTGTGCATAAAGCTGGTACATTATTTTTTGGATCAGCTCCTGGATATAATCAGGAATGGAATGGTGTTGGCTAAATAATTTTATCAGTGAAAGATTTTGAAAAAGGACATGAGGAACATTTTGCTACATTTGGTTTGTGCTATTCCAGACGAGCAGAGCTGTTGTTTTCCTCAAAGCTTTCTTCTGAACTGTCTAATTACCCAGAAAAATGTGGGGTTTTGGTACAGTGTGTGCCAGTCAATGCATAAAAATTCCTTTCTTGTTCTGATAGCTTTGATTTTTATTATTAACTTTCTTAGTCCTAGGTTTTGAAAAACAATAATTGAAAATGGCAGAAATAAGGTTAGCAAACTGTGTCTTCTCAGAGTGTTGTGTCTGGTTGCCTTCTAAAAGAAAATGAGAAGTTATTTTTCTTACCATGCTTTCTAGAAGATGCACGCCAATAAGAATAATTTCCCAATTAGAGTGCAAATTGTAAAGATCCTGAATCTAGAATTTTAACAAGCAGCCAAAATAGGCCTCATTTTCTTCCCGCTGAGAACAGTTTAAAAGTAAAAGGAATTATGTGCTTGGTTCACTTAAATCATCAATGTTAGCTTTGATGATGCACATTTGGAAATGCTGACTTCAGTCTGCTTATGCAGTATACATCAATGTTTCCTTCAAGTGAGGAAACTACAAGTAGATGATTAAATTCTCCTGTAGGTCCTCGGTGTTAATACCTGGAAGACAAATAGAATGGTTGAGGTGCTTTTGAAGTGGATGGTGTAAGAGAACATTTACTTCTTTACTTTTAAGAACACCTGAAAAATAAAAGGTTGAATTGCTTTTAGCAATTTTTTGCTTTTTAGCATTACCATGTGCTCCCTGTCTTGAGATTCTGTGGGTAGAGACTTTGTATGATGTAGTGGAAAGGCAGCTCTGGAGTTGGTTTGGGTTTGTTTGTTTGGGGTTTTTTTTTGGTACTAGCAATAATCCCTTGTCCCTCCTTTTGGATTCCGATAGTGTGCAGAACTTTGAGAGCACAGGAAATGGGGACTTGCTTCTCTTTTCTCACAAACAACTGCTTGCTTTCATTTTCAGACTATCCTTTCTGCAGGTCAGCAAATCTGTTCTTTCTGAAGTGATTAACCAGTGTGCTTTCTCCCTTTTCCCCACATTAAAATAAGGAGCTCAGGTTCAATTTCCCTGAAGCTAATGCACCTGTATTTCAAATATGGATAGAAAAGGGCAAATTATTTACCTTATAATTTTGGCCATGGGTTCTTGATTGCAGCCA
Organism: Irena cyanogastra; assembly: GCA_013397155.1. Classification (NCBI taxonomy): domain Eukaryota; kingdom Metazoa; phylum Chordata; class Aves; order Passeriformes; family Irenidae; genus Irena; species Irena cyanogastra. The sequence goes on along the minus strand of VWZV01012662.1, from coordinate 129,137 downwards.
CCGGGAAGTCTCCTTCAGGTCACATATAGTTCAGGCCAAGCAGCTGATTTGGGGATCTAAGAGAAGGAGAGAGCCATGACACTTCTCAAGTCAGAGATGCAGCCAGAGATTACCTGAGGGAGGCTTGCAAGTGGTACCTGAGATTCTCTCCCTTGGGATACTGGTATTTTCAAACTAGGGACAGTAGGCAGAGCATTACTTTTCAGTAATCAGATAAAGCATCTGTGTAGTCAGTCAGTTGTAATGGTAATATGATGCACTGCTCTGCTAAAAATTTCAGTCAGAACTCAGCTGTCCTCAGTCTTTTGATTTCAAGGCTTTGTTTGCACTGGGAGTTTGGATGGTGTGGGCTGCTTGCAAAAGGGTTCATCTCACAAAGTTCACCAGATGTTATTTATGACTGAAGTTAACTCAGTGCTGTGCCTGTATTATAAAATAACCTTTTAAATAATGCAAATTAATATTTTACTGTGTGAGATATAAGAACAGCCATGTCATGAGCACCCCTGATGAAAGAGTCACTGTGCTAACAGCCTGTTTCTGTATGATGTGTGCATTTTGGAGTATTTATTTCACCTCTGTCTTAATTGCTACATCATCCTGTCTAATGCAACACCTTCGCAGCCCTCAAATTATTAAATCAAATATACTTTGTTGCTTTCACCTTGAAATTAGTAACTGCCTCAATTAGCCCAATTAGCAAAAGAGGGACTCTGAGGAATTTGTTGCTGATTCAGCATGTGCCTCATTGGAGGGTCATCCAATCCAATTCATTGCTAACTTGGCCAGTAAAATACACATAGAATATCTTTGCTAGATGCATTAGTAACAAGGTGATCTTTCTGTCTCTGAATATTGTGGGTTTTAGCTTTTAAATACCAGTTAAAAAAACAAAACAAAACAAAAAAAACCCACCAAGATCAGGCTTCATCCAAGCTGCTGAAAGTCTGCCTTTGCATAGTACATAAGTTGAATTGTGCTGTAAATATGCTGCCTCTTCCCATCACACCTTCTAAAAACTAAATTTAAATTAAAAACTACATCAGTTTGGGAATGCTTACTGTAAGAACTTCATAGTGTGAAAATAACACTGTGTGACTGTATCTGAAAGGTTCTTGTCAGGGTATTTATAATGTCCCAGAAGCATACAGTCAGTAGCAAGGAATACCACAGCACACAGTAATCTGTAAATGATTCAGCAATACAGGCAAAAGACCTTCTACAAAGTGTGTTTGCAGAATCTTGTATTGCATTAATAGATCTTTTGAGAAAGAAAGAGCTTTTGCCTCCAATTTTGCATTGACATCACACCTGAATGAGACACTGAGGACTTCCTCCCTCACCCCACCTCTTTGGAGAATACTAAAATTGAACAATCATCCTTTGCATTATTCATCTATTATTATTATTGTTGTTTTTATTGTTGCTGCTGCTGTTGTTATACCTGTTTTTAGAGCTAGATAGTGATAAGCGAAATTAGTGTTGCTGCTGGCTTCAAAGGTGTGTCTGTTTCTATGAAAAAATCTTAAAAGGTGGCATTACAAAATGTTACTGCTTTTTCACTCTTCTGTATTGTATGCTGGCAGGAAGGAAGAGGTGACATGATGAGCTTTGCTTTTTTACAGACAGCTAGACCTGCAGATTTAATGTGTATTCTAGGAATAAAATTAGGCTGTTTTTAGCAAAAGTAACAATTCTTGCAACCTACTATACAGCATCCCTAGATCCAAGCTGGGACATTGCAACCTTGATGGGTGAACTACTAGGTCTGTAGAAAAAAAAGTAAGCAGTCAAAATCCACACAATGTCTGCTTATTTGAATAAGTTGATGGTGAAGATATTCCTGTCCTGGTGTAGAGCAATATTTGAAAAAACATTCAGTGGACTAGGATCCATAATTCTTTTCTCATAAAAAGGAAGTGAAACACGTTCGTGCTCTTCTGGTGTGTGTTCATTTTTGCAATGCAAAAATAGGTGTCCATGTATCACTAAAGTAAGCAAATGTCAATCTGATTGTGTCCAGGAAAGATAAAATGTGAATAAAATGCTTGTTCTGCTGCTTTGCCATTTATCTATGCAAGATGGAAAGCCAAGTATAGTCTCCCTACTTGAAAGCCCACAATTGCATTCTGGATCCCAAAGAAAGCTATTTATTGTTGGTTTGTTCAACCAAGTTTGCCCTCTGGGATTACCCTTTGTGATTGGGAATGAAAGAATATAGTTTAATGTCTTCATTTGGAAAATTTTTTGCTTGACTAGCAATAAGACTCCTGGGTCACTAAGCAATAGTGTTCTGCCCTAATTGCCTTCAACTTATTTATGTTTCTAAGTCAGGCCTTTGCTAGTAATTTTTTCCAAATTATGCAAAGTTGATATCCTGCTGCCCTGCAAAGCAGAATAATTTATATAATGTTTCTACATAGAAATAGCTTTCAAAAATTTTACTTCATGTAGAAGCCTGAAGGTGTTTCTTAAAAAAGGATGAATTGACACCAAGGAACACTGATTTTTTCCCCCCTAATCTTAGCTGTCTCCCCTCCACACAAATGTATTTGTTCTCTTTTTACGTTGACTAAGAATATAGTCAAGTGTCAATTTGAGAAAATATCCTCTCAAACTCCCAACTCTGCCTACACCCCTAGACAAAAATAAATGTGTAACTAGAATGTGATGTATGATACATGCAGTCCAGACTGCAGAAACAGATCTAGGTTTCTCCAAATCTGTGAGAAGGGGTAGAAGAAAGAAACCCAAGTGATTCTGTGTGACTGAGTACATGATGCTCATTTAGGCAGAATCATGTTGGGTGGTATTATTATCTCCTGATATTTTGAATGGTACAATTTCTGTTGGGAGATTTATCAGTGCCCAGGTGCTGCATCAGAGGGGTCCTTCAGCACCACACAACAAGACTGGCACTGCCTCCTAAACAATTTTACTTTTAAGTAGTCAGTTGTCTAGGAAGAGGAAGAGAGCAACACTTTTTACTCATATAGTTAAACTTTTTTTGATTTTATCTTGTTTTAAGTTCACTGCCTTTAGTTGTAATAGACTTTTTTCCATGTACTTCCTAGCTCTGGGTTTGTTTTGAACTACCCTCCTGAATGATACCAAGTGTATTGTTCTCCCACTCTTACCTTCACACTTTCTTATATGCTGTTCCTTATGCTTAGAAATCCTTATTCTCCGTGCTAAATATCTTTCCACTCTATATTCACATTCTTCCTTTAAACTGCATTTCCTTAAAGTACAAAAAAATAATCTGCAAGTTAAGAATTGTAGCAACTATGCCTTGAGATCTGACAGTCTTCTGATCATCAGATTTGCTACTGTTGGCTGAATTCTTTAACTTCTGCATAATACTGAATAAATCAGGGATTAGTTTTTCCTTAAAAAAGGAAAAGGTGTACTATCTTTTTCATTATATATATATTTTAAATTTTATTTTGAAGTACCACAAAGTTCATACCAACTGGTTTCCTGGAGGCCACCTGGCTGAGCAGTGCTTTTTCTTGTCTTCTTGCTTTTCCAGCTGAAAGTCCACTGATGGAAGAAAAAAAAAAGGTCAGTAAGGCATCCTTCTGATAGGAGACACGAGTCCAGTATCTTAGTACAGACTTAACCAGATAAAATTACCATTTTGGAGTTCTGTCTCAAGAATATTTGTTCAAAGAAAAGCCCCAGAATGAATAAATACTACAAGTGAACCAGAACACGGCGGTTTTTTCTGAACTTGTATGCAATTCTTAAAACCATTTGTTTGCACAGGGAGGTTGTGCTGCTTATAGCCTCATTTCCTTATATTCTTTTTAGTGCTAGATTAAAAAAACCCTGCAAATAAAAGAAATTATATCCAATCCAGTGTAATTTATAAAAGTTTGATTCATTCTACGTTAACTCCTACTTGCTCCTAAAAAAAAACTTGGGAAATTTTTAGGCTGTTTAAAATAGGCTTACCTTAAAAGAAATAACTTTTTTTTTTTAATCCGGGTCTGTTAGTGTAAAAAACTAGTGAAACACTGCTCCTCAGTGTTTCTAAAATATGTACATTCTTCATCTGTTTGCTGATTGTCTGCAGCATAAAATTCAGCCTAGAATTCTTGCAAGACAAAAAAAGTTCTTGTGAGCCACTCCTCCAGATGCTTTGCTGCAAGAGAAGTAAATCTAAACACTGACTGCTAACAAAACAGAAACTGTAAAAACATTGCTAAAACAAATGAAGCTGACATTTTACAGAAAGAAAAGTGCTATTTTCAAACATAGTTATGATCTTTTAGTGAGTCTTAAATTTCCATTTAGCTATGTTAAAATGATTGTCTCTAAGTGAAATAGGTCTAATTGCTTTTTCTCTTAATGTATGAAGGAAAAGCTAAAGCTGGGGCCAGAATGGATCCTCTAGGAGTTAAGTACAGAACTCCCAGAAGACATTTTCCACTAAACCCTTTTGGAGTTAGTTTTCAGATTTCTTTAAACTCTGAGGTAAATTTTTGATCTATAACCAAACCAAATGCCTTGTTGTATGGGTTGGTCTTGTTGATAATGGAACAGCATCACCTTTCACCCCCAAACCTTTTGGTTTTCTGTCTCAACAGTGTCATAACTACCCATTACTGGAGATATTCTCCCAGGATGCCTGTCAGGCTGGACATGCATCAAAACATTTTACTTTCTGCCTGACCTTAACTTTTCCTTTCTCTCATTCAAGCAGATAATTGAAAACCATCCAGTTTTATGTGTTCCTGAGCTATGAGGAAAACAGGAAGCAGAAAAAGAAATTCTTTCCTGCCATGCTGCTCTGTAAATCAAGTCCTACATGTGTAGCTTGTAATTCCAAGGAAGTCTGTGACCACTGATTTTGAGGGACGTTTTTTAGAAATTGTGTTTTCCTTCAGCTTTTGCTAGTTTCTTCATTTAAAATATTTTTTGTGACAGAATTATTCACGTTTATCCTTTGTCTCTGAGATTGCAACCTGGAAGTGTTCTGATTGTCAAGAAGTATTATTTAAGTCACTCAGGAATTCATCTCAGAATAAGAACAGATCCTTTGAATTCACACACTGTTTCCATATACACTTTGCATGCCACAGTGGAATTGTTCTGTATCCCAAAAACAGAAACACCACTTTGTCCTCTAGGTTTTACCTTGTGCAGTTGTATGGATGTTAGTGTGGGTGGAACTCCCATCATTAAGTTTGTCACAGAGGTGCCTTATTTTAGTCCTGGGGCTATGACTCTGTGGTTTGGTAAATTGGCTGAAGCAGGATCTCAATATCTTGCCAACTTGAGTATTTAACATTAAAAACCACTCTTTTGTCATAAAAATGAGACGCAGTAGGAAACTACTAGTCAATTTTTTCCCTGTGTTGCAGACAATAAAGAAAATGTCTTCCAGTTTCCATGTAGGACCTTTTGTCACAAAGGGCAAGAATGTACATGAGTCAGCTTCAGTTGTGGGATTCTTTTTCCTTTTCCCAGTGAATGTTCCTATTATACAAAGATCTTGGAGTCCTAATGCAAAATTTCAAAGTGTTTATATTAGGATATTCTGGATTTGATTTTAGGGGGTTTGTTTCTTGTGTTGCAGTTTTGGGTTTTTAAAATTTTAGGGGATAGTTAATGTTTGCCAACAATCTGTGTATCTTAAGCTATAATCATGCTTTGTCTTTGAAATCACTTTTGTGGTACTAACATAAGAAAAATACCTTGTTTTGCTCAGACTTTGTTTGAAGGAAGTTTACTGAGTCTTAAGTATTTCAAAGCTGCAAAACCTAATTCAAAATGTTACGTGAATTCTATATATTTTTACAGCTATACAAAAAGGAGTGCAAAAAGGTACCTTTTTAATTAGGTAACGTTTTATAACCACTTTACAGGGCAACAAAGAAAAAAGTTGGAAAAACCATTCAGAATTGTGCAGTCCAGCTGCATCCATGAGCAAGCAACTCCTGTTGTTGACAAATGAGACTTGACCGCAGGAGCATGAGGTCAAGAAATATTAATAAAATGCTTTCCTAACTGGTTATTTCTGCTCTTTTTTGTGTCCCCTTGTTGAGACATGACAGAGCATTTGGGGTCAGGTGCCCAGCTATCAGTGGAGATGGAGTAAAGCATCTTTCTCTGAGCCTTTGCTGACACAGACTCAGCCGTGACTCAGCCAGGGGAAGTTAACTGATTATTCTTAACTTTCTCTACTATGGTAAAATAAGTTGCAGAGAGAACACACTGAAAGCCAAGGGCCTCTAAATACTTTTCCCTTTTATGGAATAGAGCTCCTAGATCTCCATTTCCTGGAGATTTGTACTCTAAGCCTACACAGTGGTAAAAGAAAGTTCTCTGCATTCACTGATCTGTATCTGACTGCAAATTTGAGCTCAGGGTATCATTTTTTTTCCTAACTATTTTAAGCAGTAATTTTATAATAACAGACCAAAATGTTAAAAGCACTCCATCCTCTCTTTTATTTCTTTCTCTTACTTTTTTTCTTTAGGTTGTCTCCTCTTAGTGTGGGAATGAGCAGAATTTGCTGAATTGGATAGGTAAATTGTTTGCATTTTTTTTAACTCATTTTGTAGGTGCACAAGGCTCGTGCATACTGAAATTGTAGATCTTCACCCATATCCACTCTGCCTGTGACATGTGAGTTAATCTCTACCAGTATTTAATTTTAAAAGGTTATTTTGAAGCTTTTGCCATTTCTGAAAGAATGATGTTTTGGGGGAGATAATTTACTTTGATAAAACATTGCAATCATGTAATGACATCCTTTGGTAAGATAGAGGCAGGCCAGATGGAGCTTGATCAATGAAGAAAAAAAAGAAATAAAAATAACAGGATCTTGAAATTATCTCAGTGCCTAGGATGCTAGTATGTTTTTAAAGTACAGGTGCATTTTTAATCTCTCTTTTCAGTGTCTTCAGGGCCAATAATTACAGGTGTTTCAGTACTGCATCATTTCCTTCTTCAACTGAAACATGTTTGCTCTTATGGAAAGGAGACGAAGCTGGCAAAGCTAATGGTAGCATGATTCCAAAGGCTGTTCAGCTGGCAGGTGAGCCAGGCTTAGAACCAGGCTAGTCAAGCTCTCCACACTCTAACTCGGGGTTCAGTAAGGCTGTCAGCTGGTTTTGTAAATAGAAGTGTGAATATTTCTAAGCTCCAAGGCTACATTCTGCCCCAATGCTATACTGAAAAAAAAATGTACCTTCCAGTGACATAATTTTTCCAAGGGCATTTCTTTATTTTCTGTCTAAATTTTTGAGATGCAGGTAAGCTCCTCTAATTCTTGTAGAGTGCTCTCCCAAAGCCCCCTATTTCTATGCATTTTGACTCCATATGACGTTTACTGGGGCTGTTCTCATTGTCCAGCTAAAGGGGCACAAGGTCACTTCAGCAGTGATGGAAGAACATCTATCGACTAATATTTAAGTTTCCATAATTTCTAAACTTTTGCCTTTCCTACCAGTATAGAAGGCAGTAATTGATCAGAAAATGGCAGAACTCTTTGCAGAGCATGGTAAATCCCCTTGCATTTACAATATATGGTATCTGTGCTGGGTAAGCATTATAGTCTTTAAAAAATCTGGGCTACTGACTTTAAGAATACTGCACAGGTTAAAACGAAGCTTTTTAGACTGAAAGTTAATAATTTTGGAGTCCTAAATCATACAGTTTATTAATTGAACTATATCCTTATACTGAAATACCAAAATGCAGTACTCCACACTTTGGCAGTGTAGTGGACTGCAGCAAAGATGGTGTTTGATTTAAGAAGCCTAAGAATACGAATAATTATGTGCAAGCTTTCACTGCTGCAATATAGTCCTCAGCACTGGGGTTTTCTGGAGTGGTATTAGGAAAAATGGAAAGTCAGAAGAAGAAATTTTCCAACTGATCAGCACAGAGATTTGAAGCTTATTCCTATTTGCAAGATAGCTCTGTAAGGAAACCAGAGCAGAGTTCTAATTGTGTTGGAGACAGCCTGAACTCAGTCCACTCCAAATCTGGGGGTTGTTAAGGTGGCATAAATAAATTCATCTTGCTACCCTCCATTTTCCCTTGGCTGTACTTTCTGTGCTGCATCTCTAGGACAACACAGCTCAGGGTTTGTCCCTTTCTATTCTTAGACAAGCCTGCTGATTTATTTCTTTTTCTTTTAAAGTTTTTTTTTTTTGATCTGAAAAATGAACTGAAACTTGATGTGCTTAATAACTCTTTCTTGTTTCAAGATAAGTTGCATTACTTTTTTAAGTTTAGTATGTACTAAGAACTCAGCTAAGACTGGGAATAAACCACTTTGGTGCAATAGCTTCTACAATTCCATGTAGGACTGCAAACATGCTTTGGCCATGACTTGAAGCATTCCTGATTTTTCAGGCCCAGCATTGGGTTGAACATATCAGAACAATAATAAATTCATAAGACAAACACTAAGAGGGATTAGAGAAAACAGCCAGATTTATATTTCTTTCTCTTTCTCTTTTTTTTTAAATTTTAATTTGAGTCCTTGCAAACTCAGAAATTGTGTAGGATGCCAGGATTCATTACAGAGATGAAAAGCAAGTCTATGTCACTTTCTTTACTTACCTTGCTTCTATCTCAGCTTCATGTGCTGCTAATAGTTGGTGACTGGGTTTGATACAAAAAAACTTAATTGTTGAAACACACAGATGTTCAGTATCTGTATTCAGTATCTGTCTAATTGTGGATTTAGTCAAATATACATAATCAGAAATATGTCTTTTCCAGCCTATTATGGACTTTAATTGTTCTGCTTTAATAACCTTTAATATTTTTTAGGATTTTATTAATAGAAAGTTTCCTCTATTCTTATTTGAAGTCAGAGGTGGGTAAAATCACAATACAAACATGAACTACCGCTCTACTTTTGTAGAGTTAGAAAATCACCTGTAACAGGTACATCATGTCTAGAAAAGCTTGAAACATGATGTCCCTACAGCATACACTGCTCTGAAAAATATTTATGCCCACTGTTCAAGAGTCTGAATCTTGGTCTTCATAATGATGTCACATGTGCTGCATCTTTTTCAGAGCTATTATGGAGGAACAGCAATAATTGAATTACTTTTTCCTGAACACACCAATACTTGTGTAGGATCATTTTTACAATCTATTTGTTCTGCATTAAAGTTCATGTGAGATGGCCTTGTATTCTTCTTCTAGCGAAAGAGAAAATTAAATTTCCAGCACAATGTGAGATAAACCTAATAAAAGTATGTGTCTTAGCTGCTTCTGTAGTCCAAAGTTTTCGCACATTCTGTAGGTTTTACAACACAGATTTTCTTTTGTGAGAGTTGAGGTGAGGCATTTGTCACTACTGAGACTCCTTCAGTGTTTCTTGTGAATGGTTTTGCCTCTTTTTACTTTTATTTTAAAGCAGTAGATGTATGTTGACAAATGTAATTGGCAACCTCAATAAACCAACATGTTCCTGAATACATTTCTTTGCTCCCCATCCCCGAAATGGAAGGGAAAACTGTAGCAGGTTAATTTACAATGCAGTAGTCAGCAGTTCCTAGTGGAGACACCAGGGTGTGCACCAGCTGGTCTCAGCTGTGTGTGTGTGACCTGCAGGCACGGCCGGGGAGTGCAGTGATGTACTGATGAAGATACTGATGTACTGATGAGGACAGCTCCCTGATTCCTGGGCAGGTGTCACAGTAAGTATTGCAACCCATCCACTGCCACTCTGAGGACTGATTTGTGCTTTGCATTGCTGATCCTCAGACTTTGGTTCAGGCTTTCATGCTGATGTTGTCCTTGTGAATGCATTGCCTTCCCTTGATACTAATAAAGAGAATTTTCTCAGCTAATAGGTAGTGATTTTTTTTCCCTCTTTGGGCATTTCTGCTATTTTGCTTTGGAAAGTGTCTTGCACCTTGTTGTCTTGTGCAGAGGTACACCAAGTCTTTTCACAATTCACCTTGCTCAAAGGAGAAGTGCCACCGTCTAGGATTCCAGTTTTGGTCCTCTGAGATCATGCTCTGTAGCATTAAGGCTATTAGTTACTAAAAGGCATGTTATGGAAGAGATGACTGAGAAGGAACCCTAGCAATGCCTGTCAGTATCTGAAGGGAGGTGTAAGAGGATGGATCCAGACTCTTCTTGGTGGTGCTGAGCAATAGGACGAGAGGCAAGGGCAGAAACTGATGCACAGGAAGTTCCACATGAACATAAGGAAAAACTTCTTCACTGTGCAAATGATTGTGCACTGGAACAGATTGTCCAGAGAAGCTGAGTGTCCCTCACTGGAGATAAGTTCAAGAACTTTCTGGATGCAATTCTGTTCCATGTGCTCTAGGATGACCCAGCTTGAGCAGGGAGGTTGGACCAGATGACCCCTGTGGTCCCTTCCAATCTGAACCATTCTGCTGTTCTGTGATATCCAGGATGCTGTTTACTTCCTAGAGGGTATTTAGAGAAGGCACTTTGGAACCATCATAGTGACAAAATGAAAATTATAAAATGGAGGAAAGAGATGGAAATAGCAACAATAACAGCAGGTTGTCTGTTTTGAATGCATTTGCTAAGTTACACTTGACCTTGAAAGCTTTAGTTAACAAAACACAAGATAGCATTTTTAATTTAAACCTTAATACTGTTTGTTATTGTAAAGTGATCTCAGTTTTTGAGCATAGAGTTTTAAATGGATTTGATTTGTATTTTTGGCATCTAACCCAGCCTGCAGATCACGAGGCCTCCCAGTGCTTATGCCTTCAGGCTAACTTGAAACAGACACTGCCAGCAGTGCATGGTCCTCTTAGTCAACATTGCAGCTCCACGTGCTTCACGCTGCCCACCATGCCAACCTTACCTGAAGACAAGGGACAAGCAAAAGAGGCCCAGCACAACAGCTCTCCTCCAGCCAAAGTAAGCTCTCTTACTTACAAAGGTGTTTTCTGACACTTGCTGGAAACCTGAGGCTGAAACCTGTTTGTGTATATTTAGGGGTTTATAAAATCAAATCTATTTGTTGCTCTGTATTTAGGGTGTTTTGCTCAAATGATGAAGCTATGAATGATCCTTCAGTTGAAATCCTTTGAGTTCCTCAAATATTTTATAGCCTAAGAGATGAGAACTTAAATTGCTCAAGCAGTTGTTTATCATTTTGGACTGGAGGCTTATAAATGGTTCAGAACAGACAGACATATATCAAAGCAGTCCAAAAATGTCCTTTCTGATGTTATTAAAGAAAACGTTAAACTTTGAGGACAGAACTTAGGCTTGCACTTCAACAACTAGTGTTGTTTTTACAGATACAGAGGATGTTATGCACCTCATGTGTGTGTGAAAGAAGGAAATGGGCTTTTTTGGTTTGTAGTCTTTCTCAGTGCTTTATTTGCCACAGCAGTAGATGAACATACACTGGAACTATACAGAGGCAGGTGGGTGCTCCCCAGGCATATTCATCAGTTTGCTTCAAATTTGTGTGGCATGTACATGTTTTTACATGTTGTCTTTACAGATAAATATAAAAAATCAATAAGAGATGGGTCTTCCCCATTTTCAGTAATCTATACCACAGGTAAAAAGTAGCTTTATGCTTTAATTAACTGGGGTTGGATTTTTTTTTCAGTTGTTAGCTTAGCTGAAGTAAAGAACCTTACTGCAATTAAGAAATCGCAGGTTATCCAAATCATTCGTTTTTTGCAAACTGGTGTAAAGAAAGAGAGGATTTGTAATCTGGCACATGCTCAGTTAAAGATGTGACACTGTCATTGGGTTTGGGGACACTACATTCCAGACTTTAGGTGAAAACATCCGCTACTTTAACGTTGTTGGAAAATATTGTCAGCAGTGAGCTCTGCACTCTAATTTGTCCTGTCTTCCATCTAAACTGCACATGGTGCTGAGTGTTAATTTCCTGCCTTAAGATAAACACCCCAATTGGGTACAAGTTCATCAAGACTACCAGCTGATAACATCTATTAGCTCAAGAAGATTTTATTGGAGTTTTTTAACTCACCTATACGAAAAATATTTTAGAACAAAAGACTTGCTGTATAAAACATACCCAAAGATGAAAAATATGAAAGTCTAGCAGACATCAGTGATTCTAATCCTGAATGTGCTTGTCAAATGGGAGAAATGAAAATTTCCAGCCTCCTAATATAAAAGCATTAAATTTTTAATACATTTTCCAGGCCTTTTAGACATAGGTCTTAAATGAACAATGGTAATGTGATAGTTCATGAATCAGTTCACTGTGCAAAATGCTTCATTGTAGAAAAATTATTATTTTTAGGCACAAAATTGCAGTGGAGTGATTTTAACCAACACACTGCTCAAGCCTACTTAAGGTTTGCCACTAGCCAATGTTGTGAAAATTTGATCTTGTTCATAGCTGTTGTCACTCTTGGCTCTTGCTGAAGGTCAAGTTCTACAGCGTGACTGTAAGTCCCTGTAAGTAAAATGGCTTATTATTGTGAGATAAGGACTTGCAAGCAAGGAGAGGGCATCAGAAGGAACTAAAAGCTAGCGAATTTGTTTTCTGCCGTTCATCAGAATTTTCTAAGTCTGGAATTTCATCTCATCTAGAGTGCTGTGTGGTGTCTAACAACTTCCTCGTTCTGTTTCAGGAGATTCTTCCCCACCTTTTCCCTGCATGTCCAAATGCACACAGATTGCAAAACAGTTCTGACAAAAGGAAAATTAACTTCATATCACATGTAGCTTTCTGCATGCTTCAAGTATGCTCATGCTTTTACATGACAAGAAGACCTGGGTTCCATGTCTCAAATTCATTTTGAGAAAACAAACATGGGTTTTCATTTCAGTATTTGTTAAAGCTGCCTGTATTTTTCTGAAGTTCAGTCCAGACTTTTAATTAGTATCTAAGAATGTGGCCAGGTGGCAGAGGGTTTTCTTTTTCCTGTTTTATTTTTTTTTCCCCAGTGCTTTAAAGAATTCAGGTGTTATACAGTAAAGCTCTGTCATCTGACTGCCTAGCCTGGTAGGTCTTTCAGCAGAGTATCATTGTATTCCTTCTTCCCTCACCATCCCATTAATGTAAAAATCATCCCAATTTGTCTGGATTATAAAAATTTCAAAAGCACATTCTCTGTATGTTTAGTGAGGGCCTTGTAGAACTTAACCACCAGAATATCTGGAGGTTCTTCTTCCATCCCTGATCCTCGTGGCTGTTCTGTTATGGATCAAACTGCTTGTCCCACTCTCTCAGCCCAGCACATGCCTCCCTGCAAGTCTGGATGGCTCCTGGTCACCCTTGAGGAGCAGTTCCCACCTGAGCCACAGAGGTGGAGTCAGTTTTACCCTACATTTTTTGAGGGGGGAGGGCTTGCGACAAAAAGGAAGCAAAGACTTGGGTAGCAGGGAACCACTGGTAGTAGGAGATGAGGCAACTGTTGGGAATAGCTGAGGAGCAGACAAGTCTGGAAGCTACCAAGGGAGCAGAGTTAAAGGCACACAAATGAGAGGGTGATGGAAATCTTCTGTGACATCTCTGCGCAGTTGTACAACTGTGAGGCAGCTTAAGCTTCCTGTTAAAGCTTCTCTTCCAAGGCCTGTGTGGAGCAGCCTGAGCCCTCCTCAGCCTGTAACAATTCCTTTTGATTGGAGCCAGCTGGCCCTGCCAAGAGCTTCCTGCTCTGGCTCTTCCTGCCCCTCTCCTGGACAGTGCAGGTTTGGACAACAGGGGCCATGAGGTTTCACTTGTGTAGATGCTGAACTCCCATAGCTGCTGACCAGGATTAATGTTTTCTACCTGACCTGAACTAGCCTTGGCTGCAGCCTCTTTTTTTTACTTCTCTTTTTTTTTTTTTCCTTTTCTTTTTAGTGAGCTGTTTTTAGAGTCCTAAAATGGGCTTGTGTGACTTCAAGGCTGATGTTACATCATTCAGAAGTTTTTGCTTTCTGGCAGTCATGAGATTAGTATAAACACTGTGCATGTGTATTCAGCTGCTTTGCCCTACAAGCAGGGAAGTCACCTGAGTTTTGTCGTTGAGAAAATATATTGTTACTTTTTAACATTTTCAAGGATTTTACTAAAAATTGCTTTCATGCTATAAATGTCACTTGTGCATTTGAATCACACATGCTTTGTGATTCTGACATTTTCAGAATTACAAGGATAATTTTCCTAAATTTAAATCTTCACATTGTTTTCTTGGCATGCTCCCCATCCTGCTCTCCTGTGACTGACAAAGTGAACTTGCCAAGGAAGTTCATATGAGTATTGACAGTATGGAAGTGTGGAGCTGCTTTAAAAAATTATTTTAATTTAAAAAATATGCTATTTACAGTAGAATCAAGAATCCTAACTCAGGTGTCTAAATCAAGGCCTATTTCATTGCCTTTGAGAGGTAGAAGGGTTATGCTATGTTTTTTAATACTAGAACCCTTTTATACCCTTTTCCAAGTACTTCTAGAGTGCTTTGACTTGATCAGAAAATACATCATTTCAACAGGAATAGAATGTAGCACTGGGAGAGGTATTGCAAGGAGTTCTGTGGTAAATGATAGATACCAGCAGTCAAGTAAGAGTCAGCTTCCTTATGGAATATAAGAGTAGAATAGAATGGTTTAGGATGGAAGGGACCTTAAAGGTCATCCAGTTCCAACTGCCCTGTTCTGGACAGGGACACCTTCCACCAGACAAGGTAGCTCAGAGCTCCACCCAACCTGGCCTTGAGCACTTCCAGAGTCTAAAATTGATTTGCTAAACTGTGACTTATTACATACTTCATTCTATTAATGCCTAAATTAGTGCTATTGCAACAGCTTTTTCTTACCTGCCTTACAAATGTCTTGTGAAGCTTTGGCATGTAATTTCAAGAAAATTGTAGACTCCAAATAACAAATAACCAACTAAACCAAAACATGTGTATATATCAGTACCTTGCAGAAGCAATTAGGATTTGACAATTTATAAATTATTCTTTAAATTTTACAAGTCACTTGACAGCAGTCCAGTGCCACTGCTGGGAAGCTTTCCCTCCAGCTGTGTTTTGGTTTTAATCTGAATATACTACTTGGGCTAGAAGTAATCATTTTCTTACCACATGTGAGACATCTACATTACTTTATGCCAGCTTGATGCATCTCCATTTGTGATATGTCACAGGAAATTGGTTCCTTTTCTTCAGCTGAGTGGTATCATTATGCAGAAGGTGTGGGATTAAGTTCTTGAGGCAAAGTCTCATATTTTTAAGCAGGCAAGCATGTATTAATATTCAATACCAGCTTACCAGTTTATTTTAGCACTTAAAAATTATATTTTATATTATTAAATATTTGAATTATATTTTTTAAAAATATGTTTCCAAGTAATTTGAGGGAAAACCATGTGGAGGTCTTAACAAGATAACTTTAAATTATTTTCTGGGGTTTTGGGTATCATGTGTACACTTAATACTGTGTTTATTCAAGCTTTCATTATACATTAGTATCATTTGGAGGGTTTATGTACTTAATTTAGCTTTGTTATAGAGAGCTGCTTTTCACTCTTGCATTCAGCTCATAAATTCACTGAACTCTTGGACATGTATTTCACTCGAGGAATGGTTTGCTGAGTGAAAAACCAGATTGTCTGCCTTTTTCAAGCTTTCTCATTAGCTCCATGCTTATTGAATTTAGATTGCATGCATTAAAACTTTTTAAAGAGAACAGATATTCCAGGTCTCCATCATCTCTTTTGAATAATTTAAGTATAGGTCTCTAATTCACGTTTATTTTGTCAAATGTGAATTATCTCTTAATTGCTTTTTCTTTTAGGTAAATTGAGAAATACACATTGTTTTCCACACAGAGAGTCAATGTTCAGTGGTTTGAATTTCTATTTTTCAGAAATTCAGAAAATTTTTTTTAATGGTTTGAGTTTCTGTTTTTTTCTGACATTTTTATATTTGTCACACACCATTCAGGGCACATCTGTTGAAGGGACAACATGCAGCACACCTTCAATTGTTCTTCCAGAGAATGCTGTCACGCCAGATGTAGAAATTGATAAAAATCTGGTTAACAGGTACTATATAATACATTACCAATCCATCCATAAATTCCAGGGGCTGTGTTTCTAAAACATAGCTCTAAAAAATGTATGTTGCATGAAAATATTATTGCTGTATCTCTGTGATTTGCCTTTGCATTTTGAGAGTGGTGTTTGGGATGCAGGGTGGAGGAACAGGAATATAATTGAGACTAAAAGAGTAGAGTTACAGAGAATACTGAGCCTTACAACCCCAGTCTCTGAGCTGGACAGCTTAAATATCTCGTTTGAACACTGTAACACAATGGAGTTTGAAGCAGTTTTGGGCTTGTTCACATAGATGGGACAAGAATACCACCTTGAGGTTAAGCATGTGTGAAAGTAAGTAATTGAATAGAAATAGTAATCCTGTTTGAAGTTGAAAACTTCAGTTTTCAGTTGAATTAGAGTTATTATATTTAGTCTGATAAAGCATACTTCCTGACCTGGTCTTTTTAATTTTTTTGACCTGCCACTAAACTTAAAATATGGGGAAAAAAAGTATCAGGAAATATATTTAGTAAATCTATAATTTGTTTGTATTTTTAAAAGTGTGCTTCTCCAAACTTCAAGATTAGTTTAGAGTCAGAGTTTATATGCAGCCCTTCGAAAGCAGAATTTGCAGCATCAGTATTTACATTTCTGCAGTTGTTTGAGACTTTTACCTGGTTTGAAGTTTAGAAAGATCCTATGGGAGTGGATCAATGTGTCAATGTGGGAGCCTAAGGAATTATTTTAGCCATAAAATTTATTTTAAGAAGCAGTAACAATTCAAAAAGACTAAGTTTTTGGGGTTTTTTTTGTGTTGTGGTTTGGTTTTTTGTTAGTTTTTTTTTTTTTTTTTGCTATATGCCATTCTCACATGATTTTTAAGTCATGGTAATAATCTAAAGAAATGCAGGGATTTTTTCTGAGAAATCAGGTTCACAGTGAATAAGAGTAATAGCAAATTTTAGAACTCCTTTGTCAGATCAATTTCTGCAATTTTCCTTCTTTCTGCAATCTCCTCCATTTTCCAGTTGTTTGGAGGTGAGAGGAACTGCAATAAATGCTTTTTGTCTTCATCTTTAAATCAAGGGCTTTCTTTTTAATATTAATTTTTAATAGGCAATTAGGACCTCTCTTTGGTGCCATACTCCATAATTTTTTTGTTCACTTTTCTCTCTAGGCCTCGAAGTCCTCACAGGAGACATTCTAACCGTGCCACCAGGAATTCAACGAGTTCACTGACTTCTGTTGGTAAGAAGTGATTATTCATTTCAACCAGGATGTAGTCTCAGAAAATGTGACATGCAATAAAAACCTACATAGAAAGTCTGACTGTATTGACCACATCTTTTTCTCTGTGCACACAGTGTAATGCATGCACAGGGAATACTGCTGGGGTGTTGAATTGTGATCGTGAGTTTGTAAGTGGATTGCATGCAGAAAAATTCAGGGAAATACACACATTGTTACTTTCAGAAAGTTGTTAATGGGTGCTTTAGCTTAACATTTTTAAAAAGCTCAACATATACATGCTTTATTCTGGTGGAATGAGAGTTACTGGTTTTGCTACACTTGAGCTTCTCTTGTGCTGGCACAGGGAAAGTGTCATGGGAGGTCTGACTCAAACTTCCAACTCACAAATCTGAGTTTAAACAAGACAAATATCAAAACAAGATATTTCACTGAGAATAGATTGCTTTAGAATAATCAATCTGTAAAGTATGGTTTTTGACATCCTTGAAATTGAACTAAATTTAAGGAAATTAAAGCCAAAGGACTTCTCTCTCTTCCCCCCCCCCCAAATCAATTAAAAACCAATAGTGAAACAACTCCACAAACAAAAAAGCCTTGAGTTTTTGCTGCTTGCTTACATACTTAGCTTTTCTGAAAACTGATGGTTCTGTAATGGCTCTTGTCAATTCTTAAAATATTTTTCTCATATTACCTGGTGACTTTCCTCCCTCTCATCCAAGCTGTTCTTTAGATGCTCATAAAAGCCATTATACTGACTCACACAGAAAGGGCCTTTCTGACAACTGCCTGCCTTCTTTACTTCATCATAGGCTGGAGAACTGTAAAAATTGATGCTCAAAGTTTGGTGTTTTCAACCAATTTAGATGCCACAGATTAATGAAGTGTTTAATTGTTAAAACTAGTGTGCATAAATCTTTGCTGGGTGAGTTTGTGGGTTCTGAACCTTGAAAAACTGAACATGAAAATTCCATGAAGAATCTTACTCTACAATAGAAATGCCATTAATGTTAGTTGAGATGGATCTAATGGCACTTTTATTTAGAAATGAAAAAACTGCATTGGAGACACAGCTGGAAAAGCCAGTTTCTCATATTCAGAGAATTTTTGATTACAGTGAATTAATCTTAGTGGGTTAGCTGTGGTTTTGAGGACTTGCTCTAAAACTGAGATTGTAACAACATAAGAAATGAGCAGACATTAATTTTTTGTTCCATGCAAGCTCAAAGCTAAATTTATAGGTTTGTTTTGAAATTGGTACTCTCACATGCCACAGTATACCTGGAAATGGAAGGTCCAGCTCTAATTCTGACATTTTCTACACAGACAATAGTGGTCATGTGATTGATCTGGTGAATGATCCACTACCAGATGTCAAAATATCAGAGGAAGACAAAAAGAAGAACCTTGAATTGTTAGAAGAAGCAAAGAAAGTGAGTGAGAGATTCCTAACACGCAGAGGCAGAAAGTCAAGAAGCAGCCTCTCAGAGTCACCCACAGGTAGGAGCAGATCCTGAAAACCAGATTTGGTATTCTTCAAACATCTGTAAAGGCAAACATCTCCTGCAATCTATATGTTGCTGCTGTTGACATACACTTGGTTAATTTGAAGGTCAGAATCCCTCATGTTCTCTACAAGGTTCCACATAAAACAGAAATGACCCATCCATGTACCCAGATGTGTCAGGGTAAAATGGTGTAAAGTTACGCTGCAAACAGAGTAACAAGAAAGCATGAAGTATTTCTATTGAAAAGTGAAAAATGCTTACAAATTGTTGTTTAAATGAAATTCTAGTAGCTAGATTCATCCTGCTGAAAAAATATTCCCTCAAGACACAATTACACCGCCTCTCCTTCTGAACATAGCCATAAACTAAACTAAATGGACCAGATTCTACTTGAAAAACAGCAGAATAAAATGTTTTGTTCTAGAATGTGAGTTGAAATTATTTTTCCTTTTATATGAAATGTTTGAAAACTGGAACAAAATGCCATTTTACCATGAAATAGGACTTTCATTTTGCTTTGAAATGCCAGTTCAAACAAAGTTCTGTCTTATAATTGGCCTGACACTCTCTGGAGGGGAAAAAAACCCCCACAACTATACATCACCTCTTTTTTTCCCTGAATTCCTCATGAATCTTCTCTTGTGCTGTGTGTCCTCAGTGCTTACAGTACCAGAAAACTGAGGAGAACAAGAATTTCCTGTATCAATAGAAATTTATCCGTCTTTGACGAGTATAAGACATGAAACATACTCTAAACTCCTAATTGCCAAGTACAACCTGCCAATTAAAATGGCTTGTCAGGTTCTGGACAAACACATGACTGGTGACTATGACACTGGTGTTTTAATCTCATCTGAGTTCTAAAAATACAGAAGGTACAAGCCTAGAAAGTAAAATCTCTTTGTTTTTCTCTGTGTTCTAATGAAGTAGTTTCCCCCACTCTTAGTCCTAAAGTTTCACTCATAGCATCTCGGAGCAGCTCTCTAACTCTTCCACTTCCATCAGGTAAAATTATCCTGACTCATTCAGGGGGAAAAAGACCTCTAAGACCATCAAATCCAGTCATTTGCAGGTTCAAACTTTAACTTATAAAAGCTCACCAAAAATGTGGTTTTTTAGTATTTCTTGAGAAGAGTAGGTTTAAGCATCTAGTCCTGAATATGATAAAACTCTGAATGCATGCAAAATATAT
The DNA here is from genome assembly GCA_013397155.1 of Irena cyanogastra. Classification (NCBI taxonomy): domain Eukaryota; kingdom Metazoa; phylum Chordata; class Aves; order Passeriformes; family Irenidae; genus Irena; species Irena cyanogastra. Next base: position 109,195 of record VWZV01012662.1, on the reverse strand, counting down.
CTTTGCATATAGATATTTTTATTATATTTTTTTCCTGTGATGTTGCAAGTTCATATGTCCTATTTTTTTAGATTTTATCAACACTGGAGTTTTGAGAAGCTTTAATGATGTTTCACTTGCTATGTGTTTGATCTTTCTTTTTCCTTTTTAATAGTATTTCTGACATTTGAATTTTTGTCCTTCTTGTATTATGGGAAACTGTGCATGTATGTGTTTGTTAATGCTATAGTAGTAAAAATTTTGAGCAAAATATCAGGATATGTCCTAATAAATGTGTATCTTTCAGGATCTGATGCATGCACAACCACTAGTATTGAGTCAGTATCTCCAGGGCAGGTAAGAGCTGAATAGTCTGTGCAATAACCTGGTTATTACAGTACTAGATTATAATATGCTGCCCTTTTAGTCCCGGATAAAAGCTGTATGTTTGGAATACCATTTTATATATCAAAACTGGATTACTGATATTTTCTCTGTGCAGCAATGGACAAATAAATATTTACTCTGAAGGCAGAAATCCATGAAGTAACAAGAACTGAAAGATCAGAAGGATCTGTTAAGTGCAGAAAATAGAAAAAGATCCAATGTAACCCTCATCTATGAAAACAGTAATCCCTAAAGTTATTTCATAAATAAATGCAACAAGTAATGTAAAAATTATGAGATTCAAAGTTCAGCCACTAATGTCTATATCTAATGTTTGTAGCATAGATGTGAAAGATAACCTTGTAAAGCAGTTTTTTCATTCTTCTTTTGCTAGAATAACAGAATTGTGAAAGAGGATGACAGGCAAACTGCAGAGGTAAGTCTTTCACATTGAGAGCTGAACAAAGTCTGCTGGTTTGTCTTAGCACACATATGACTTCCTGATGGGAATAAAAATGCTGAAAGATTGTTCACTGGGTGAAAATAAAATTATACTGCTTTAAGAAATTACGAAGCACCTGCAAAAGAAGTAGAGGACAGTGGGCTTACCACTTGATCTTTCCATGCTATCATGCACCCTGCTCTAGCTCAATTAAAACAAATATACTAAATAACTTTATAAGTAATGTAAAAATATCTACTATAGCCATTTTGGTGTATGTCAGCGATTTAGACTTGCCACAACATTAACATGCTGAGGAGCTTGGCTTTAGGAGGATTGATGTGATGGACTGTGGAATGGGAGAGGTTAACTCAAAAGTTCAGAAAGGAGATTCCCAATTCAGTATTCTTTAAGTGCCTTTTAAAAATTATTTCTTTTGTCAACAGTACATATTCAAAAGCAAATGTCACTGAAAAGGAAATGGCTTTTTACAATGAAAATCTGTCCTTGAGCAGGGGAAAAGAGGAATCTGGACTTGATTCTCTGTTTCATGTGTGTTCCTGTACTTTCAGAATGCTGCAAAAGGATTAATTGATCGAAGGCAGAATGATCAAAGAAAGATTTCTCAGGGAAGGTTGGTTCCTCGTTCTGCTGGCTTTGAAAATTCCAAAGAGAAGCTCTCAGACCAAAAGGAAAACTTTGATCCACGTAAACATATGGATACTTTACCTAAATTCTTCCCTTCAGCTGGTGATGGTGGCAGAATGTCTCTTAATACTTGCATGAATGTTTGTGAAAATGAACTTGGGAAATCATTCCTCAAGAAAGGGAAAGAAAATGATGTACCTTTAAGAACCCATCTACCAGGACCAGGAGTAGGAAATATGGACTCAAAGCTAAAAATTCCTGTTCCAGAAATGAGGGACCATAAAGTTCCATGTAAACCAGAATTTAAACTGTGCGGACTGCGTCCTCCTCTATTACGGGCTGTGTCCTGGGATAGCTTGGAGCCTGGACAGAAAGAGAAAACCCCTTTAAAATTACCATCTGAGGAAGAGAAAAGCTTTCTTGGTAATAAATCCAACAATCAACTAAAAGCATTCAAAGACCTTCAAATCCAAGTTCAGCCAGTTCGAATGCAGAAGCTGACAAAGCTCAGAGAGGTAAGTTCTTTCATCAGCTGTATCCTGCTTTAAAAAGTCATTTTCATACCCAACCAAACTTCCAACATGTTTAGCACTATTCTTATCACTGCAAGAAACATACAGTGATAAAATGGGAAGCAGTTTCAGCATAATCAATACAGAATTGTATCGTGTTTTTCCTTTATAACTTGACTAAATTGTAACCAGTAAGTAAATTCCATGGAATTACCCTAGTTCTTGGTTCTCTTCAGATATGCATCAAGTGCACTGTAGTACTTCAATGTGCACATGTGCATGTGCTCTTGCATGTTTACATTTGCAAGATCTCAGAGGGCAGGAAATGGGTTTGTAATGATTAGTTGATTGTTGAACCTTCTTAGAAAATGTCTCAAAATGTTCAGAGCTGTAAAACTGGGCATCTCTGACAGCAAGGGCAGGTAGAGCATGCCCAGACTTACAGTTCCTAATTATAATGGGCTGCAAATATGTCAGCGTCTAAATAATAGATTTGGGCTGCAATATCTATTGAGTAATCTGTTGTTAAATACTCTTCTAAATGATTAATAAAAGTTAAGAATTAAACCCTAAGAAAAAAAGTAGAAATTTCATGAAATTATTAACCACCAAAAGAAAGCAATGAATATGTCTCTATTACTAATAGTGACTTTTGACAGAAAAAAAAAAAAGCAACAGGTACTTTCCTGAACAGCCTAATAAGGATATTTTCCTTGACCCTCAGTAGTTAATATTTTAAGATGAATACAAGGCTGACAGGTGAGGACCTCAAATTCTGCACTTCGGTTAATTCATTCCCATTGTATTGTTTGGGAATGGCAGCTTCATTATTAATTTTTCCGTTGATATAGCACACAGATTCTTAGTGTGTATATGCTGGAAGTTTTGATTATAGAGACCCTTCAGCCATAAGGAGAAATCCTTCCCTGTGAGGGTGCTGAGGTCCTGGCACAGGCTGCCCAGAGAAGCTGTGGCTGCCCCATCCCTGAAAGTGTCCAAGGCCAGGTTGGATGGGGCTTGGAGTAGCCTGGGATAGTGAAAGGTGTCCCTGCCCATGGCAGGGGGTTTGTAACCAGATGATCTTTAAGGTCCCTTTCAACCCAAGCCATTCTATAATTCTTTAATTCTATCATTTTGAATGACCTAGAAGCTGTTAAGCACAAATAAGAGAATCAAAATAATTATTGCAACATGATCTATAATTCCAGTTAGGCAAGATTTGAGCTCTGTCTCCAGTAGGAATTGTCTACTCATAAACAAAAGCAGGTGTTTGTGAATTTAAACGTATGTGAGAATATGAAAGAAAATGAGGAGATGATAGAAGGAGAAATGAGACAAGGTTTAATCCTTGAGAGTGCATTTTTTCCTACCTGTAAGGAATAGAGTTAGAACACAGTAACAGTGAAGCATCCCAAGCTCTGGTCTTAGTAAAGTCAAAATGGCAAAGTCTCATATGTAGGATTTTCTGAATGTCTTCTGTTATCTGGGATACTTAGTTATTACTGTGGCTATATCCAAAATTGCTTTTTCATTGTCAGTTACTAAAGCTCTCACTTACCAAAACCCTACATATCTACTTGAATAAGGGGCATGTTTTGCAAATCTTTGTTTGCATGACCAGGAATTTTTCTAAATGGTGTCTGTATGAAATCTGAAATATGTAATATTCTAGAGTGCATGTGAATGTATGTGTATCCATGTTATGTAGCATCTGACTGTAATGTAATGCAAATATCTCTATTATATTTATTAACTAAAGTAAATGTTCTATTTACTGTTCATGTGGCAGGGATATTTAAATTGAGATTTGTAGTTTAGTTATTTAGAAATATTATTGTTTCTCTTCACAGGAGCATATTTTGATGAGAAATCAAAATTTAGTTGGACTTAAACTTCCTGAACTTAGTGAAGCAGCGGAACAGGAAAAAGGTGCAGTATCATAAAAACTGGAAGGAATGTTTGTTATTTAGTGATTTTTATAACTGACTATTATGTAGGGGCAAGGAGAAAAAGTCAAAGTCTTAAAATCTTCAACTTCAATTGCAATAATAGTTGAAGCAGTCATGGAGAACAGTAATAAATGATGAACAAGAGAGACCAAGAATGGAAAGTGCCACAATTTTTTGATGATTTGAACCCAGAAGATACTGTAGGCATTATTATAACCAAGGGAAAAGATACACATGTGGAATGGAGTCTGGCTTGTACCTAATAGTTGTAGGACTGAAGTTTCAGTAACTTTCTGTAAAAACATTTCAGCGGTGATGGATTAAATCGATGTAACTTCTGCAAGATATTATGGTCATAAGGGTGAATTTGATCTCTGGGAGTATAAATAAGAGATGGGATGCTTTATTCATTTTTTTTTTAATTTTACTATATGTGTGGCAAGTATTGAAATGGCATTTTCACTTCTGGTCCACATTTCCATGTCCATGTGAATGAGAAAAAGTAAGGCCAGAAGAGAGTCATAAATGTGTTTGAAGGACTGGAAAAATATGCCTCACAATAAGTGAGATTTTTTTAACCTCAATTTCTGTGATTTTTAAGGAAGAATAAAGGAAAAGGCTCCTTTAAGGAAAAGGCTTAAAAGTCTATATAAATGAGAGAAAAGAAATCTGGCACCAAATGTTTTCTCCAATCTAACACAAGCAAAAAAGATTTGATGCCTGTAGCTGCATCTAAAAAGATTCAGAATAAAGAGCAAAGATATAAACCTGAATATAATTCAACATGTGGAAGAATTAAATAGCAGTACTGCTTAGCTAAAATATTTAAACCAAATATATCAAATTATCATAACTATATATTTGTTTGGAAGTAGTTAATTCAGAACTTGTTCAGTGCGACATTAATTGAAATGAAGATGCTTACCATGAAAGGAGCCAAAACTGATTGTGCAAGATTTAATCCAAAGACAATTTCAATTTTTTTATTACTGTACATTTTGCTAATTCATACATTTGCACTGGGATTTGCTCATCAGCCTTAAAGTTCCTGTTACTCTGAGAGATGGCTGAGTTACTACATTTCAGGCTATGTCTGGAAATGGACTCATCTTCAGTCTGAATGAATCAAGATTAAAAGAGACTATTTGTCTTCTATATTTAATGATTATATATTTGGATTCTTAGATATGATAACACTATTCCTGTCACTCTGTTAATGTATAATTTCCCAGAAATGATTTACCAGGTTCTGTTTGAAAGTATAAAATAGTTGCCATTTTACCAGCCTGCCACGTAATTTTGGTAGGTTTGGAAGTCTTGAGGAAAACATTATGAATAAGATACGCATTTTTTTATCCAGCTTCTCAACATGAATCTCATGAGTATCACAAGCTTTTTATAGTCCAGTAAGTTATCTAAATGGTAGCCAGAACATTAAGGGTCAACTCTTTGTCCTCAGTGGGGAAAACAAGCAAGGGGTCAAATTCTTAGTTAATTTGTTAGGGAGACCTACTTCCTTACATTGTCATAGAAGCCACCTTTTCAACTGGAGTGGTAATTCTGCTTAAACGATAGGAAATAGCCAGATACTTCATTATTACTGTTATGAATCCAATGTACTGTCTCCATCATGGTTTTTATCAATGACAAGTTACTGTCACTGTCTGAATAAACACGACTCTGCATCTACACAAGTTTTAGATAAGTGGAATACATTAGATCTGGAGACACTGTGGTGTCAGGCTGGATTTTATGGGGACACGTGACTGTTCTTAAGTAAATACTGGAATTTTTTAATATAAAGCAAATGCACAGAACTAAAACGTAGCTGGAAAGAATCTCCCATTCTGTTCCATCTTTCATGTTAATGCTCTCCAGATTTACACACTAATTACATGGCAAGTCTAAGAATCCTTCTGTTAAACTTATGAACAGGAGAACTGCTCAATGATTCCTTCCCAAGTCTGAGATTCAGACTGGGGCTACAGGAGAATCCTTCATGAAATTCTGGTAAGATAGAATGAGATAAGGGAACTAATATATGTGAAATGAAATAAAATGAAAATACAGAAGCTAAGTAACATGAATTAAGAAAAAAGTGTTAGCCATGTTTTGGTCCTTATGCAAGTGACAGAATCAGAGAATGTAAGGATAACCTTTATATCCTGTTTCAATGAACATACAGTGCAAACAGGTAGGTGATATAATTTATAACAATAAATGGTGTACAAAATCTGTAGTATGGTACATTTCAATACACTTCATCTTGGCAGGTGACATTTAAAGCCTCAGAAATTGACAGTATTCTATTACAAAATCTCAGCTAAAATATTCCAGAAAAGAATCTGTGACTTTTCAAGTAACATAATATTTTTAAATCTGAAAATGTGTTTAGGCCCTTCACCTCTCCCTTCCCCCACTGAAGAGGAAGAGACAAAGAACAGCTCTGATGTCATGCCCAGCATTCCTGATGTATTGCTGCGAAAACTGCGAGTGCACAAATCACTTCCAGGAAGGTAAAAGCTCATTAGAAGTGGAAACACATCCTCCAGGAGAAGGCGCACTAATGATCTCCAGTCAGCTCTCCTTCCCTCCATTCATAGGGAGATAAATTGTTGCATCTTAAAATGTGCAACACAGATTTCCTGAAAAATTTTGGGGAATGCGCCAGCTTCCAGTAAATGGCCAACTTTTAAAATTAGTTTGTGAGTTCTACATAAAAGGTCTTAAACCTTAAATGCGTGCTACAAGTAGGTAGATTTTATACAGATTTTTCCACTCCTGGTTTCCAGGATTGCTGCTGCAGACATGAAGGCATATTGAAAATATTATTTCTCACCCCCATGAAAATAATCAGGCCAGATGATGCTTTCCAATGGCGGAATTTGGGCTTGCAAGAGTTCTGCAATTTTTCTGCAGGAGAAATTTTTTTAGGGAAATGGAGTTTATTTTGCAAACGTAGTTGAAGGACTCACTTGTGAATTCACTGATTTGGACTTTCCAACACATTAAAACAATTTCAAACTTATTCAGCCAAAAATAATTCCTCCCTTCAGCCACATGGTTATGTACCAAAACCACCAGAGCCTTCAGTTATCTGAACTGTCAGTAAGGATTCTCTGTGCAAGTGAAATAAATATTTAACATTTATGGTGAAGGAATTGTTATATATGTTATTTTATATAAATGAATGCATGAGGCGAAGAACTTCTGAGAAACCATTGCTTGATTGTAATCAATACTGAAAAGTAGTGGGAAACTCTTGAAATTCAAACATATGTTTTGTTGTTCTTTTCAATTATGTATTAGAATACCTTTGTTTTTAGAGAAAAAAACTCATTAAAATGTGAATTTTTTACTTTTATTTCTAGCTCCCCACCACTCACCGAAAAAGAAGTCGAGGTAAATATGTTATTATTTTAGGCGTATGTTCCAATTTTAACTGGTTACTTTAAGGGTGGTTATTAGAATAAGGTAATGGGATGATTTTTTCCTCCAAAATATATTTCTCATTAAAAAAAAACCCCACATTGAATTCCAAATAACAGTTTTGTGAAATATGAGCAATAGAAATTGTAAAATGACAGAGCAGGAACAAGCAAAACATTTGTTGGTGTTTTTCATAATAAAATAAGAATTCACTTTGGAAACTGTTTTAATATTCTAAAGTAGTAAAAAAATTGAGATTAAATAAGACCAGAAACTCAGCAATTTAAATTGCATTTTTATTGGCAAATATGAGCTTTGGGATATTTTTTAATAATATCCTGCTGTTAGTTTACATAATTTTTACTTTCTCAGTTCAAGCCAATAATTTTGTTTGCAGGTCACTCTTTAGCTTGTACCATTTGCTTCTTGTGTTTTCTTTTTAATCACATACCAGTCAAGAAAAATATCTTTTTTACAACGCTGCAATCTACTGGAACTGTTGGTGCCTTGTGCTTTGCAAAGTATTAATCCTAAGAAATTAGTAAAGTCTGGTAAAGAAAGAAACAATCTTCAAAAGCAGGGTGCAAGAGAATAAAAATGTTAACAATCTTTTGGTGGCTTCAGGGGTCAGTGTTTATCCCTTAGGTAAAACAATGCTCATGGTGAGCTCATCCCTGGACTTCCTCTGCACAGACTATCTGTTTAAAAACCTTGGGGACCCTTGGAGGAAGTCCAGCTAGAAAACAGATCCATTGTGATTCTAGCGCTTCTGGTAGGCTGCTTCCTTCATTATGTCTCTGTCCTACAGAGCTCCCAGAAAAACATCCAGGAAAAGAGGCAGAAATGCATTTATTATTCCTATTTCAGTGGAAATAAATAGAAGTGATTTTTCAAAGACAACAAATTTTAAAAATATTTTCAATTTTCTGTTTCAATACTTATTTAAGTAGTAAGGTTTGTTAAACACATACCTTATTCATAAGCTGTTATTGAAAATTATATTACTGTGAGACTTATTGGAAAATGCCTTTTTTAATCCAAACAGAATGTATTTGTACAACTCTCCTTGGCCTTTAGAAATGATAGTTATACATTGGAATCTAGAATTCAGCAGGCAGAGAGAGAAAGAAATCTTACTGAAGAGAATGCTGAGAAGGAACTGGAAAACTTTAAAGCAGCCATTACGGTAAGAAAACAGTGGGATATTGGAGTAATACCAATATCGCCGGTGGGACGTGCCCTGGCTTGTCTGACCCCTGCGTCTGAGCTTAATAGCAGCAATTGAGGTGTTCAACCCCAAGAGACACTAACAGCTCACGTGGCAGTAAGTCCAGACCTGCCAAGCTCCAGAGGTGGTGGTGGTCTCTGCCTGAGACACTTAAGATGAATGGTGGAGGAAAAAGGAGGAGTCCTGGAGGAGGGTTATATCCAGAGTTTTTATTCCTGGCCCGCAGGCATCTGAATCTTGCAACAGCTCCTGCAGGACTCTATCTCTTAACAGCTTCTTGATGGTTCCCAGCTGACTGACCACATGGCTTGCTTGCCCTCTTAACCCTGGGGGAGAGGGGAAGGGGAGGGGTCACAAACCCACCAACCCAGTGAGGCAAAAGAGGGTTTAAGGGTGAATGTCCCAATCACCCTATGTCTCTTATTTGACAGGCAGTTCTCAGGGGGAGTCTGGGTAGGGGAAGGGGATGATAAACATCTGGGTGTGGGGCCCCTTTGAGGAGAAGCCTAAAATGCTGTGTTGTCCCACTGCTACAGTGGGAATTCTTTTCCTTAACTGCAGTGTACAAGAAAGTGCACACACATTGCAAATGTGTTTGACTTGTAAATTCAGCCCCAAAACTTCATTTTCTGCTGCTCAAACTCCTTGCCATGAGTTGCCCACTACTCAGAGAGAGGGAATATTCCGCCAGAGTGGGCCAGCATTGCTGGAAATGCCTAGGGGATGCTTCCCTGGGTCTAGCAGATTTCAGGAATAAATACTGGGAATTTGCTGTTCGGTTCTTGAAATAAGCCTGTGACATAGCTAAGAGCATTTAGAACGGCAGTTGGAGCACTGATCCATGCTCTCCTGACCTTCTTTAGCAGTAGATTTGAGGTGTCCAGATATGAGAGATACCAAAATGATTTGAAACCTGAATCCTGAGGTCTGTAACTTGAAAGGCCTCTTAACTGCAGATACTAGAAGGCATGCTGTGTGAATGGAAACAGCAAGGAACACTTAGGGAATGGATCACAGGCTCAGGTTTTGGACCTGAGTACACTTTGATTCCAGCTGTCCCTAGTATTCCTTTACAGCAGTAGTTTTGAGTCCTTCCTGCCAGCTTTCTCTAGGTTTTCTAACTGGAATGACAAAAAATTGCTAAGATGTGTCAACTGAAGTGCTGTGCATGTCTTTGTGCATAAAGGGAGGGATGGTTAGACACCAGGCTGATAAATGAAATAGCCTTAGGCCCAGCATTCATTATTGTAAGGAGGTGCTGCCATTCTTATGAGGATGGTGAGAACATATGATTCTCCCATTTACTTTATCAAGTACATCATCAGGTAAGAAATTCATTTAAAGAAAGATTGTGATCTTCACATCTTTTCATCTGGAATTCCAAATCTCCATTTTCAAATTTTGTTTCTGTAAAACAAAAATGTTGAGAATATTTTGCTGCTCTTCCCTCTGTTCCCTGTGTACAGAGCAAGCAGAAACAGCCTATTAAATCTCAGGGTTTTCAGACTGAAATAAGTCTGTTAGATTTGCCATGTATTTCTGTCAAGAATCCTTAATTAGGCACCAAGGTTCATTTTGCCAGCATGGGACAGACGTGATTAGGATTTTCTTCCTTTAAGCAGTTCACATGCTACAGTCTGGCTTTTACAAGCTTTTTTACATGATTTATAACGAAGTGGAATCTGCCTTCCCTATGAAAGCTTTTGTTCTGGACAATGGAGTAAACTAACAAGGAACGAAAAGCAGCGATGGCTTCTGTAAAATCTCTGTCATACTAGACCTAGACTTGTTCCAATCTCATTGAGAGGTTATCTTCATTTCTGTAGGACAGGCACATATTTTATAGCTCAGTGACTGTTTTATCAGTCTTTCTGATTTTTAATCAGTCTTGTGATAACTGCTGTGTTACTCAGAAACCTAATTTCAAGAGAAAGCTGATCTACATGAATTTCTGATTTTTTTTTTTTTTTTTGAGAAAATGAGGCTACAGTTGTCAAGAAAAAAAAAAAGGAAAATCTGAAATTCTTTGCATGATTTTTCCTAAATATATTCCCTTCTGCCTTTTTGGTTTTTGCAGTCAAATTTTGGCTGCAATTTATTATCAAGGTAGCATTGCCATTCTTGAGGCTATAATGTCTTATTTTCCAAATAAGCAAAGTATCATGGAACTGAAAGAACACATGTGGCCTCCTTAATACTTGTGCCCAGAAAATTAAAATGTCCTTTGTCCCTCAGCAATCATTTTTAAGAGCTACTTGAAATGAACTTAGCATTTGTACAGTTCACAGGTAGCGGGGCATGTTTCACTGCAGATTTCAGAAGGGGAAGTCTTACAAATGTGCTAAGCCCTCTCTAACTCCTCTAACTGTGCTCCTGCAGTTTGCAGTGAGCACTACGCTCAGACAGGGCAGCAGCACTCAGTGCTGGCACTCCTCTGGGGCTAACCTCTCCACATGGAGTTCTGCTTGGACATTTCTACCTCATTTTGGAGTTCTGGCCACTCCATTTGAACTAAAAACATGCTGCTAAAGCTGCTGTATTTTTGCTTCAGTCTTCAGCTCACCTGTGGCACCACTATGAGCACAGGGAAGCCTACCAGAAGCTCCTGGAGGACATCGCGGTGCTGCGACGTTTGGCTGCCAGGCTCTCAAGCCGCGCCGAGATGGTCGGAGCCGTTCGCCAGGTGAGCGAGGGCATCCTGGTGTTTAACTGCATCCTGGATCCATATGTTCACTCTTCTCCAGCCTGGGCTAGAGGTTATGTTCACCCTCTGAGTTTTATTTGCCATTTTGACAGATTAAAGATGTCTGTTGCAGTGTCAGGTAACACATCGCTGCAGCCTGGAAATAGGATTCCAACAGAAGAAAATTGCCCATTAAGCTATTTAACATCTGTACAACAGGAGCGTGTATTTATTCAGAACTACAGCTGCATCACAAGAAACTGATTTCAAATCAGTGCAGCACAGAACAAAAATAATAAGAAAAAAATAAGAAAACTTTTCTGGGTCAAAAAACTCATCTAATTCAGTCACCTGCCTTTGGCAATAGCTCAGTCAATTACAAAGAGTATGAGAACAGAGTGAGTTTAAATAAGAACACATCAATACCCTCCCAGATTCAAGAATGTTCCCTCTGCCCTCTAAAGTAACCAGATTGATGCCAGTGACTCAGACCTTTGAGGATTTGAAAACACATGTGGTATACCCAATAAGTAATCAGATAGGCACACAGGCCGGGTATATGAATATATGACAACATAAAGTATTATATTCTGTGAAATGCATATGAATAGGCATTTTCTTCTAACTATCTTAGGAATTTTCAGTCATGGAGGCACCAATATTTCCTTAAGAACAACAACTCCAGATTTAGCCCTGACATGGAGCATCATATAGAGGCAAATGATTTGTTGGAGATGTGTAGAGGTTACCTGGATATTTCCTTCTTTTCTTCCTTAGGAGAAGCGTATGTCAAAGGCAACAGAAGTAATGATGCAGTATGTGGAGAATCTGAAAAGGACATATGAAAAGGATCATGCTGAACTAATGGAGTTCAAGAAACTTGCCAATCAGAATTCTAGCAGAAGCTATGGTGCATCTGGTAAAGAAAAATAAAAATTTAAGAGTTTGTCTTGCCTCTAATTCAGAGAGGTGTTGGTGCTATTAATGATTTAAAGTAAAGTATTGTGAAACCTGTTAATGAAATTCTGATCTACTGGAGTAGATTTTTAAAAGTTACAGAAATAAGATGTTTCGTATGAGCCATACTTAATGCCACAGTACAGTAATTTGAAATCACTGTCACTTACCAAATTCTGATGAGATCCAATAATATTTTCTCATGGCCTCTTGCACATCCATGTACCCTGTACAATTTTAATGCAACTACCTTTTAGGTCCAGATGAAGGCAAAATTTCGTTATTAAAAACACTTTTTTCTTTTTGCAGCCTCTTCTTTCCTTTGCTGGAAACTGAAATATGAGGGTTTTCCTTTGCAAGAATTTGTATATGGAGGCCAGTAGTGGGATTTTTGCCCGATTCAGTGAAAATAGTACTGATTTGGTTATTTGCAATTATTTCAAGTTTCTTGTGCAGGTGTAATTGAGAAGACAGTTTGTATGACAATACTGTATGACAATAAATACATGGTCACTTACAGACTGTGTGTCAATATAGTATGTCTGAGTTTGAAATATAAGCAAGGGCTCTATTAATATTGTTTAGAGATACTCATATAGTCTAAGACTGTTCTTTATCTTTGTTTCTGTGCAGAAGATGGGGTTCCTCGTTCATCTAGATCCATGTCTCTCACTGTTGGAAAGGTATTTCTGCAATATAAATGAACATTTTATGTAGTGAACTTTCTTTGTCTATATACGCTCAGTTCTTTAGGCTGTGCTCAATCAGTGCTGGTAAATTCTCAATATCATTTATGCCATTTAGTGCATGTGCTTTGCAATTTTGGATACATGACTTAGTATGACTTTGTGCAATAATGGTAATGCCTGATGTGAAACTCCAGTGTTTTATTTCTGCAAAACTGCCAAGTGTTGGAGATCAAGTCTATCACAAAACTTGCTAAAACAACCAGGGAGGCATGAGGCATGAGTCCCAGTATGACCATTATGAAATTTGGTGATCAGGTGCATTATACTCAGTCTGCTGGGTTTTTTTCAGATTTTTATTTGATTGGGTTGCAGTTCTTTAGGTTTAGTTTATTCCTGCCACCTCTGAGTGTTGGGTATAAAGAGTTACAGCACAGAGCATGCAGAGGGCAAGGTGGGATTTGAGAATGAGAACCCATAGGTTGAAGCAGAGGTCTCAAAAAAAGACTAAATTTAACAGGGATAAGTCCAAATAATAAAGAGGAGGAGAAAAAGAACTCAAACACTAGAATGGACTGCCTACCACGGCTGCAGGCTTCCCAGTGTAGTTTTTCAGGAGCACATTAAATAAAACTGATATGGTTCATTTTGTGTAGAACCAGAATCATGGAGTGACTCTCAAGCATTCACTAAACCTGTGTTTAACTCCTTTCCTGTAAAGTTGTCTAGAGCAGAGTCTTAGAAGTGTTTGGATGTGCACTAAAACAATGCTGTGAGATGCTGTGAGTGTTTTCATGTTTTCACTTAGCTGAAAGCATAGAGTTTACATAGATTTTATAGGATGAAGCATTTGGCTACACCAAATGACAGCAAAAATTTACTTAATCTGTACTTGAGCTAGAATATATTGTTACAGTTAGCATGAGTTTGTCATAAGAAGGAATTTTTATGTCCTTGGGAAATATAAGCAGTGTCGCATGATGCTATCTAACAATTCAGGGGAGGGGGAGAAGAGACTGCTCTTTTATGGAAGGAGTGGATGTTTTTGTTTCAGTAAATTATAATTAATATGTTTTCATGTAATTAATATATCATAGTGGGTACAGTATATGATAATAGGTACATAGCAAGATAAGAATTTCATGTGTGACTTCATTATTTCCAGTCATTGTGACACTGGCACTTTCCCCAGTGACATTATGCATCTGCTTTAATCAAAGATAAAGGTCTATGTTAAGAGCTGACAATACAAACTCAGAACATTCCTGTTGGGTGATTTACACTGCTGGGCTTTCACTGTGGAGGGAAGAGAGCAGCATCTCTGTGCCACATCTCATTTCACATTGAGCACTTGCCATACCAGGCAGTATAAGATGAATTTCTGGGAAAAAACATGACCTTTTATTTTACTTTTGCTCCTAACTCTCCTTTTCCCAAAGGGGGCACTGACCTACATCTTTGCCACACAAATTAACCCACAGAATTGTTCTTCATTCTGTCTTGTTGTATGGTAGAAAAAATAATTGTTGTCTCTCCCAGAATATGCCTCGAAGGAGAGTCAGTGTTGCAGTTGTCCCTAAATTTAACTCCTTGAACATTCCTGGTCAGTCACCAACAGCTTCACCTATACCTTCAATGCCTTCCTTGGTAAGTAAGACTCACATTTTAAAGTTACCAGTTTTTGTCTGACCACTTTTGCATAGAGGCAAGCTATAGTTACTGTAAAATGGAAGCTTTTTCATTGCTTTAATTTGTTTTGACTCCATCCTGGTGAAGAGGATGGACAGAGGTAATTCCTATTGTGTGAGGGGATATTGCAATCTACCTCCATGAATGATCCCTTTGGGAACAGCTGAATAGGGGAGCCTGCTGAATCTCAGGCACTGGACATTGGTGAGGCAATTTGCCTTTTAATCTGAAGTAACATACAGGAAAGAAATAGTGAAAATAGCTGTCCACTGTAGAAGTGAAATTTCAACCAGAAGCCACAGAACACAGCTGGACTGCTGTTCTTCATTGCCAAAAGTCCACTGAACAGAAATAAATGTCATTAATGTACAGAAATGTATGTGGTAGCAATTTAGAGGTTCTGTGGTGATCTGGGATCAGTGGAGCCATCAGCCTCTATATTGTTTTGGGGTTTTTTTTGGTAAAACTTTGATAAATTAAATGAAACTCTAATCTGAACATAATAAAGCCATACAAATGCTTTGGAGAAAAACTGCAAGACATACTCACTGTTCAGAAATGAGCTAAGATGGGACATAACCTTAAAGTTATGGAGTTTTCTGTTAAAAATATAGGGTTATTTAAATGAAGGTTTTGCTGAGAAGCTAAATCTGTTTATCTATTTTACTTATAAGAAAAGCATCTGTACAATTTATTTATTATGTGCTCAGAGTCAATTGCTTCAGGAACCAGGTGTGTTTGTTTGCCATGGTTTATTATGAATTATTTTTGTTTAAAATTTCTCATTGAAAACTCAGCTAATAAATGGACATCCTTAGGATAATAGGAGAGGAGCAATAGAATAATTTTACTGTTCAGTGATCAATATATGAAGGAGAACATTTTCTGGGGAAAAATAAACCTGATAGAAGGAAATGTCAGAGAAAATTCTTAGTGTGCAAGTTCATTGTTTACTCTGGTTAATGGGAGCAACGTGGAAGCACCACATTAAAGATACTTTGCTCATGAGTGTGGGAAGGAAACCTAAGCAGCACACTGCCTTTGTCATTTATTGAACACTCATTTGAAATTAATTAATGAATTTTAATTGGTAATTAATTATTTAGTCATGAATGTTAACTAATTAATGAATGTAACATTTATTGCTGTGTTTTACTTACAGTCTGAATCACCCAGTAATGGAAGGAGCAACCTAACATCTACTCCTGCTCTGCCAGCACTTCTAGAAAAGTGAGTTTTGTCTAGGTCATCTCAGTACCTATTAAATGATAATACTAAATGATAATTTAAAGAATCATATTTTTAAATACTGTGATATTACTTCTACTCATTAGAATGCTTTAAACATGAAAATTAAAAGCTTTCAACATGTACATCACTACAAAATATTGAAATTCATGTATTTTAGATAACTGCTGAGGTAGGACAAAATTTATCTTATTTCTTTGTTTTACCTTGTGCTTTACTAAGAATGTAAGTATGCAACAACTGAGAAAACAAAAATGGAGAACTACAGCACTGGCTGCTACTATTCAAAAGAACTCTACAAGATCTAGACCGTCTTTTGAAACTGCACAGAAATTCTGTGAGAAAATACAACAGCCAAAAAGACCTTGTCAATATTTAGCACCTAAGAAAACAAATCACGTTACCAAGTAACAGAGGCAGAACTTGAAATTCAAGTTTGAGTCTTAAGTGTGTGTGCATGGGCCTACTGGTCTAGTAGTGTAGAATTACCCAGACCAGCACAGTTTTGTATGTTTAAGCACTTCAAGCTTATACTCATTGTTTGTTTATCATGGTTTGTTTAAACTCCAAATGAAAGTAATGTCTACTGTTAATATGACTTGAGGGAAAATCCATTGCCCACAGATGGTGTCAATCAGGTTGAACTATTTTAGTCCTAGGAAAATAAGGCCTGCAAAAAGGGTGAGATTCCAGAAGTTGGAATGGGATCCATTGTTGAGCTTATTAAACCTTGACTTTGATATATCTGCTATGTCTCAATCACTTAAACTCTCAGTCCAAGATAAAATAAATTATAGGAGAGCACAGGAAGGCAGCAAAATAAAACAGCTTATCTTCAGGCTAAATGCTCAAGACTTTTACTTGAGAAAAGTTCTAGTGAGAAAAGTGAGGTATGTGTATTTTTTTTAACTTGTGCATCAGTTCAGCATAAAAAGTCAGCAGAGGAGAATACTTAAAAGATAAATAAAAACAATGTTTTGTTGAATTAGTATTTGACATTACTTCTGATATGTTCCTCTTATGTAGCAGGTTACAATTGCTAAGACAATTTTTAGAAAGTTGAGGGAAATGTTTTCATGAATAGCAAGTAAATGTCATGGATGAGCCAGCAAACAAAAGCTCTTTTCTTTTTTTTTAACAAGAATAAAAATGATAGTTTTCTTACCTTAGAAACATAATAATTATTGTTCTTAAATCACAACATCCTGAAACTAATATTTTTCTTGGTGTTCAATTTTTTTTCTTTTGAGAGACATTTCATTTCTCTGATGTACATTAAAAAAGACAAATCATGACTCACAAAATTGCAGCATAGTCCAAATACAACACATTTCTATGATGTTATTTTCTATTTGTCTGCTTCTTTTGTCTTGGCAGTGGGAAGTCAAATGGAGAACCTGACTGTGAAACCTCAACTTCTGTGCTGCCACAGAGTGGGTTGGAAGAGATCAGTCCTGAAACTAAAGCCAAGATAGAAGAGGAAGCATATAACAAGGGGTGGGAATATTTTTGTGAACTAAATCTGTAAATATGTGCTACCAGATGAGGACATATGGTTTTAAAATTTAATTTCAAATACAGTAGTTATGTGATTGGTGTCACAAAGTGCTTTACACAGCATGTTTTGAGGAAATTAAAAACTTTGAGATCTGTTTCTGAATGTCAAGCAAAGGATTTTTGCATTATGCGGTAAGTGAGACAGATTTTGATCCTCTCTGCAGAATCTCGCATGCCATCTGACTTTAGCATTGAATTGCATTTATTCTCCAGGAAAAAAGAAGGATCTAGAGGATATTCAAAGTGATGGAAAGCTGTAGAGACTCCTTTACAATAGACAGAAATTGTTCTCTGTGGAAAACAACCTCTTTTTTTTGTTCAAAATTATAAATTTGGTATCAGCTCTAATATAATCCTCTGTTCAGGAAGGGTGGCTGTCTGTGTGCCTTATTCATGGTCTTCAGCTAATTTTTACTCTTGTTCAAGTGCTGCAACACTTCTACTTGTGATTTATTACATTAACAAAGCATTTTTATTACATTTACAAAAGCTCATTTTTCATTAAATAAGATCATGTTTATACAACATCCTAGATTAAGAAATAAATGTTTTGTCTGCTAAAGGTATCAGGAAGCCTTGAAGAAGACCAAAGAATTTCAGGAACTGAAGGAAGAAGATGAAGAGACACCCAAAGAAAGTCATGATGAACATGAAGAAAGTGAAAATGAAGATGAGATAAAAAATCTGAAAAGCAGGTGAGACAATGGTATAATATGTCCATACAAGAGGGGCCACTTTTTTCTATTTGTGGTACCCAAGCAAGTGTTTTATACTATCCTTTTGGCATGTTTTCCTCCTGGAGAAGCATATTGAAATAAGATTTTTTCAGAGAAAGTAATATTCTAAGACAGTGTAGTTGCAAAACACAAAACGTTTGATTTTGATATTTCGGTTAAAGCTGTATATTGACATCAAGATGCTTCATCTTGATAGGGTTTGGCTCTGATTTGAGGTGAAAGAATGCTCCATAAAAACTCTAAGAATGCTCCATAAAAGCAACTAAGAGTTGCCAAAATGTATCTCTCTGAATATGTACTGCCTTACAAAGGTTGTAATTCAGGAACCTGAATTAGTACTGTGTATCATTCCTGTCACTAGAGTGGCACCACATCCATCTGTACCCAGTGCTCTCTGTACATTACAGAAGAATTGAATGCTGGCCAAAGCAAGTTATATGTCCAATTCCAGCTTAAGGCAGAGATCCTTACCTAATCCAGAAGAATTCATTTCCATTCCATAACCATTATAGCTATAAGCATCTGTTGATCTGAGATTTCAGCCACCTTCAGAGAGCAACCACCTCATTAGTCACAACTCTCTTGGAAAGAAATGTTTACCACATATTCCAATGTTTAATTTAGTTGATCAAGGTATGAACAGTGCAGAATTTTGCAAGATATCAAGCTCTGAGATTTGCCAGCTGACAGGTGGGAGAAATAGGAGTCAAGTTTACAGTCTCCAGCTGTCTCACAAATATTACTCATATGGAATAGTTGGAGTTGGAATATCTGAGCGTACAGCTCTTCATAAAAGAACTTTACAGTTTGATGCTTCTTCGATAAGGTGTTTATATAGGGAAAAATGATGGTGTAACAGCTATGACACTGTTGATTTTTAACTTTTTTTATTTCTCTGAAGGTTGGGATGGAAGTGTTTGAGATGGTATTTTGTGTTTAGACTTAGATGTTTTTTATTTCTTATAGTTTTGTAAGTTGAGTTTTATAGTATTCTATTAAGTTATAAAATGGTTAACTATTTTCTCTATAAGGTTTTTTAAGGTTAAACTAATTAAGAAATTATACTTAAATTATTTTTATTTTTAACTTAATAACTAATTGTTCGAAGTCTGCAATGCGGACTTTTTAATTAATTACATAATACTACCTAAACTTATGAAGAAGAAGGATTAGTTATTGTTTTAAAACTCTTAGTTTTATTTTATTTTAGTTTTATTTCTATTTTAAAACTTTAAATTTTAATTTTTTTACTATGTGATATTAGATACTTTTATTTAAATAATATACTTATAATTTTAGTTTTATTGTTTAATTTTGGAAGCTTTCTCTATGGCCTCAGGTCAAATGTAGTGTTCTCTTGAGGATCTGTGCTTTTTAGCACAGAAAGCTTAAAACTCTTAGTATCTAGGGTTCTAACATTACACCTTTCAAATTGGAAAGCTTAAGATAATAAATTTGCATTTATTTAATATATAATAGTTTTATTTTCATTTTACAGCAGACTTGAAGTCATCATTAATTATTTATATATCCTGTATCCTAAACTGTGCAAACACTGGAATGTGGTGTGGCTTGTGGTGGCTGCAATAGTCATTTTCGCTGTGGTGTTGGGAATCTACCATTCCTACAACTCCTGTGATGAGAAGTCAGAGGCNTTAATTTTTTTACTATGTGATATTAGATACTTTTATTTAAATAATATACTTATAATTTTAGTTTTATTGTTTAATTTTGGAAGCTTTCTCTATGGCCTCAGGTCAAATGTAGTGTTCTCTTGAGGATCTGTGCTTTTTAGCACAGAAAGCTTAAAACTCTTAGTATCTAGGGTTCTAACATTACACCTTTCAAATTGGAAAGCTTAAGATAATAAATTTGCATTTATTTAATATATAATAGTTTTATTTTCATTTTACAGCAGACTTGAAGTCATCATTAATTATTTATATATCCTGTATCCTAAACTGTGCAAACACTGGAATGTGGTGTGGCTTGTGGTGGCTGCAATAGTCATTTTCGCTGTGGTGTTGGGAATCTACCATTCCTACAACTCCTGTGATGAGAAGTCAGAGGCACCTGAAGGGAAGGCCAGCTGCTCTGCAGCCCATCAGTATTCCTGGTGGAACTCAGGATTCCGACAGGAGCAGCGCACGGAATAGCAGAGGATCAGCCACGCCCTTGTGGTCCCTGAGCAGTTTGTGTATTAGAGCACTGATGGTAAAGGTAGTGCTTAGTCCTCCCTGTGGCTGTTCCACGTGATCCCTTAGGCAAGTGAGTTACTTGGTTTGGGATACATGGTGAGCAGTCCTTGCTAAAATGCCAATCTGATAAATAATCCTGTCTGTCCTCTTATTGTACAAATAAAGTAGTATTGAATCATGGTAAGGTTGTGGCAGTAATTAGCAACCTGCAAGACATTTAAAAGAATGATTTGCACAGGACATTGATATTTTGAAGACCATCCTAAAACCTGCATTTGCTGTCAATGTTTTACTTTGCATTTTCTGAATTTGTTGTTGATTGTTGAAGTACAAATTGCATTTAAGTCCCTTGGGTTTTAAGAGGCTAATTAATTTCCTTATTCATAACTATTGGGTAGAAATAGAAACACTTCCATGGAAGAATATAATTATATTCTAAGACCAAATGCATTGCTGCTAAAGTAATTTTATAAGAGGAATTATCTATATGATTATTTAAATGGAATGCTAAGTACATGCATAAATCTATTTTATTATACACTTTAAGAATGGGACCACCACTTTTTAAAAAATGGGATACTCAACAGAACCTAAAATGGGGTCTAGGTGGCACAGCTGATATCATCCAGTAAGTCTGGAAACTTCTGATATATGAAAGTTTCCAAGAATGTATGTATGCCACTCAGAATCAGTACTGGTTACAGCCAAAAGTGGTAGCTGCCTGGAAGGGTCCATGTGCTACCCAAGCCCAAAACACTGCAGTCTTGGACATGGGAAACAATCTTCAATTCTTGATTGAAAAAGAAAATAAAAGCTCTTCAAACCTCTGTATAGAGGTGAGCACACCAAGTGACTGCCCTCCTGCTAACACTGGAATAGGCATTCTTTGAGATCTGCAGCAGGAGCAGAGTTCTGAGAGCAGCCAGAGCCCAACCAGAGCCTACATGAATCAGGCCATGGTAGCAGTGAAGGCGTAGGAGACCTCACTGCATGTTTTCAGTAGTTCATTTTCAGAATCTGATACACTTCCAAAGCTGAACTACCACATCAGGCTAGAATAATCTTTTGCCCAGATTTTTTGCCAGTTCTGCCTATTTGGGAGTTGTGAGTTCTTATACAAGAATGTGAAAGCCTGAAATTTTTGAACAAGCAATTTGAAAATGGTGAAGCCATTACCTGTACAAAACCCAGCACCTAGGGCTGAGACCAAAATGTGTGTCCCTGGAGGTGTGCCATTTGTACCTGCTGAGCATCACTTCTGAGTCAAGGTGAGCCATGTTTGTCTTCCCATAGCTACAGCCACAACAGCAAATCCAGTGTGCCACTCAATTGCACTCCTGTCCTGCATCTTCCTGGTATTTTCTGATTGAGAAATGGGTCTGTTTTCCAACAGAAGGATAAGAGTGTTATGAAGTATTGTAATTTCAGTTCTTATGTAGTCAAAATTGTCCTGTCTTCTTTTGGTGGAAACACTGAACTTTAAGCTAACTGTCAAAGAAAACAGGTTTCTAACTCAGTCAGAAATTTAGTTCACATACCTGACACTAATAACAAATATCCTGCTGGTGAATTTTTGTTGGCCACGTGTTTCTTAGGAGACATTTATATGGGGAAAGAAAAAGAACAATAAAAAAGGAGAATGCAGACCACTACCACATTTTTGGGGGGGTGGGGATGGGAGTCTATAAGCAATTAAGAGGGTTTGGGGTTTTTTTAAGTCTATATATTGAGGAATAGTGTGCTTAAGGAAGTTCAAAAGGGATAACGGGGAAGTGTGATTTCGTCTAAAATTGCAATTGGTAAAGAATAAGGAGAAGGTTTCTTGCAAATTACTTGGAATCTGGTTCAGTTAGAATTTCTGACTGTGAAGAACTACTGTGACCTTTCATGTATTTTCAGTATTTGAAGAAACTTGTCAGTTGTTTCTTGAATACTTCTTTACTAAAATCAGCTTCTTTAACCTAATATTCTTTACAAATAACATTGGTAACTTAGTAAGGCAATAAAATGGAAGGTAAATACTCCTAAATATTCAGATTTTTCTATGCCAAAAATTATGGCACATATTTATGTGATTGTGGAAGTGTTGGGCTGCATTGAAGAAAAATAATTAACAGTGCCTGTAATTGAATTAATTTGCTTTTATTTACATCTGCACTGTTATGAGTCCAACAACTTATTTTAAGTACGCATAGAAAACATAGAAAGTTATTGATACCAACAGGACTCTCTAATTGCTTAGTGTTAAGCATGTGAAAAGGTCTTTTTGGTCAGTGGGTGAATCTTCTCTTAAAATTCAGCACACTGGCTTTTTGTGGAATTAGTGCAAAGGGGCAGTAAGTAGTTGTACTGATTTGAACTGAACTACTTGCATGTCTAAAGCAAGTATAATTTAGCCACAAATGAACTGAAAGAGGCATGAGATTTTAATGGGGGTGCAAAAATGGAGATAAAGTTTACTAAAAAAAAAGTTCTTTTTATAACTACTTCGAGCAAACTGTCCACTAAAAATAATAAACCACGACAACTAACAGCACACTAAATAGCTAGGCTTATATTTTTCAGTTATTTAATTAAAACACCTTTTGTTTAATAGGAAACTAGATTAAGCTCAAAAACTATTCTAAATATAATTTTATCTGTTGGCTATTACTTTGCTTTATCTGGAAAAAAAAAAGCCAAACAACCTCTTCTGTGTTCAAAGATCACATCAGATAACAAGAAACAGACCTATTATTTATGCTCTTAACACTGAAATAGTTTTCTTGAGGTGCAATATTTCTTTTTCTGCTTTAACAAGACACATTTATGGTTTCTCCTGCACAGCACAAATGTTTCTAGCAAAAGGAATTTCAAAAGGGCACTATTTTTGTGTATCATATTTAAATTTGTAATATTGTAAGATTTTGCACAAGTGTGTTGGTATTGTACTGTATAGTATCACATACTTGAGTTTTGAAATAAAATTATGGTTTCAAAGTCCTCAATGTTTTTACCTTAAAGATTTGGGGTGCTCTGTCTGCATATTGATGGCCGTGTCCTCATGATATAAGTCCTGCCTTGTCTACACTGTTACACGTCCTGAGGATCCTGCTCTTAGTCTTCCAGTTCTTCAGGAAAGCGGTACAGAAGAGAAGAGCAAACTCCTGTGCCAATGGAGAAAGTGTTTGGAAGCAGGATTGTCCCTGCCATGCCCTAGAAACCAACTGGGAGAGGAAGCTGAAATATCCTGGATGGAGTTTAACTCCTGCTTCGGGGGGAGGCCACGTGTCACGGAGGAGGCCGAACAAGGGGAAGCCACAAGGGAAATCTGCAATCCGAGGATTCTAGGCAAAAGGTCTGGAGTCTTTATTTGCCTCGTGGGACTTGGAAGGTCTGGGAAGCCTGGCTCTTGTGGAGAGCAGACTTGCCCAACCCACGGGTAGGAGTCAGTCTTCAAGTTCTGAATCTCTGATGGGCTCTGGGACATCAGCAACCTGGAAAGAAATTACTGCTTCCATGGAAAGACCCTGATATTTGTATTTTCTATGTGAAGGTTCCTTTTGAAATTATTGTAGAGAACAGTTACATGTGTTCTGCCTTATCAAAAATTCTGTTTAGCAATCCTCATCAGCATTTTAAAACATGCTGACATAAAAGGCTGAGAATTTTTTGTATAGGTTACAGTAAGGATTTAGGTCAAAGACTAATTAATCATTCAGTATAGGTCTGCTTTTTTTTTTTTTACCACACTGATTATGAAGAAGACACACCAAAAGGTTAAAGACCTTTTGTACTGTTACAGTCCAGATAAGCGATCTTCCACGCAGTTTTGGAACAGCTGAACTACAAAAAGGAAGAAACAGACAAAAAACAAAGTTATTTCAGTCTTGCTTCGTCATTCTAAAATTCTGTTCTCCCTCTCCTAATCTGTAAGACCTTGTGAAGGAGCTCATATTTTTTTTGGTGTTGCAAAGGTGTTTATCTCATTTTTACAGCTAAAAATCCTACTTTGCCATGGTGAGGATAGTAGGCACAAAATGTTAACATCAGTCAGGACAATTAGCATGCAATTTTAAAATGTCAGAAACCCAGCTATTTATTCATTTTCATGGTAGGAAATACTTAGCAGTTCAAGGTAAGCATTTTTAATGGTAAGATTTCATTTAATGTTTTCAGTATTTTACAGGCACAGTCTATAGTCCATGAGAGCTACAGAATAGCTAATAATTAGTTTCTGCTTCTACCTTGTACATGCCAGTGAATCCTCTTACAGCTTTCTTCAAGTGAGAGCTAAGTCTGATTACAATATCTGACATTGCCATGGCTTTGCAGAGGCAGGTAAGTACAGCACCACAAGGGAGGGAACACAAATTGGAGCTAGAACTTTGTCTAAAGATCTCGTTGAGTTTTACCAAATTCAGTTCCAAACCACAGCCCAAACACCACCCAATTTTCATTTCATCATTGCTAACGGAGACATGATTTCACTGACCCCCAGCATTCTCCTCAGGCCCTGCAGGTGCCTGTCTGTGTTACAGAGCACGTCTAATAATCCCGTTACATGCTGCTGCAGGAGATGTGCCTGTGCCCTGTTAAAAGTTAATGCTATCTCATATATTAACTGGGGACTTTCTAAATGCAAACCACAGTTTAAAGAGGTAGCTTTACACTGTTACACTTGTATTTATAGGACTCTCAAAACAGCCTGGAGACACTGGACATCTAAAAGTTTGCTGAATCACAAGTGGAACATGATGTAAGGAAATCATACTTTTGCAAAAATAAACAGACTGACACCATTCTGAATGTAAAGCAGGTAAAGCAATTTATTAATTAGTCTTGGCATTGGAAAGGAATCACATAGAGCCAGAGAGTGAGGCAGCAGGGGTTTCTTAGCTGAAAGAAAACTGGGAGCAGAGGCATAACTCTTTAAAAACATGAAATAGTTGCAAAACATAAGGGAGTAAACTATCTTCCATGTCCATTGCCAGCAGGAAAAAAAGTGATAGGTTTATACCAGGGAATGGCTAAGTCAGATTAGTGTAGGGAATACCTTTGAACTGTAAAGAACAGTGAGGCACTGAACACGAACATTAGAGGAAATGTTAGGAATCTGTCACTGGAAATCTTTGAGAACAGGTTAGCCAGCATCTCTCTGGAATAATGTAGATGCAGCAGACATGACTGACACTAAAGGAATTAGCCTATCCCTTGATCTCCATTCCTGCTCTGTGTTTATTGGAACCTCTGGAAAAAAAAAACCCTAAGACTTCTTGAAGGTTTTCTGAATTATAGCTGTGAGGATCACGTGTTTTGAATCAATCCAAGGGAATCACTGTTTGTTGGAATGTCCCAAAAGGCAGCAGTGATGGCACTGGCTGCCACCTCTGTACCTATGGTCTCAAAAGGAATCCTATTTACTGTAGTGTATCTCCAAATCTCTTAACAAATAAGTTTCATATTACCTCTGTGTTATGGGAACTACTTTTGCATTGGAACCCTAAGGGAAAAAAAAAAAGTAAAACTACTCCATCAAGATAAATAGGACAATGGGCAATGGATGCCCTTCCAGTTCCAATAAAAAAGAAAAATCTTGTATGGCATATTGTGATACAATAGATTTGTTTTATTTACCAGATGAATAGACAACATGACTAATGATCTGTTCATCAGTAAACCAGGAAAAAATAGCAAAAGAAAAACTTCTTTCCAAGTGTTTACTGACTTAGCAGTCTTCCAGCCTTATCTCCCTTCCTCAGGCGTGCTTTGTGAAGCAGCAGCAGTGAAATTTTCCAGCAATCCCTACATGAAAGCGAGTGGAAAGGGCGAGCAGGGATTTCCGGCGCGTGACCTCGCCCTGGAGCAGGACAGCCAGCGCCTTGCCTCTGGCATTCTTTCTATGAAGCACTGCAGTGACAGCTGAAGCTGCTGTCCAGAAGTCATCTCATCATCTGACAGCATCCAATACCTTAACTTGCCTTAGCACAGAAGACAAACTGCCTTGAATTTCCTACTTTTCTGAGTTTTCCAAGCTGGTGGCAATGGCAAATTATCTTGGAGTTACCTCAGCAGTGTCTTTCATCTGGGTTATGACATTCCTGGCTCAAAATTACTATGTAACAGGTATGTAAAGTTCCACTTTTTAAAGTCTTGAAAAAAGTAGCCGGACTTACAAACAAAAATGTGGGGACGGAGCGTGTGTAAATGTTTTTCTGGCAGAGGAAGCCACAGGGCTTTGAGAATACAGTGCAACAAAAACTGGCATATAGGGAAACTTCCACTGTTGGTCTAATTCAATTACTGAAAATGCTGAAGCCTTTGTATCTAAATGCCACAGAAGTGCTTATTTTAAAGATCTGGTATAACACTTAGGATTAAACTCACATCTATTGAAATGTAACTTTATTTTGTATTATTTTAAATACCTAAACAAAATATGAGACCAGCTCTCTCTCAGATTCCATTATTAACTTGACAGAATCCATCCTAACTGCAGTAGCTGCTTGGATATTTGCAGATGCTCGGTGCACACCAGAAGCTTCCAGATGTTTCACTGTTTTTCAAGGAGTTAATGCTTGTTCTGTTTATGATAAAGAACATATACAGTTCTTGTAGACAATTGATTTTCTTAACTACTGAAAGACATCTGGACTGAGTGAATTAGATGTTCAGTCCTGTTGAAATTCCACAGGACTGGAGTACCTAACAACAGCAGTGTCCTCCAGCAAAACCAGCACTGTACAATTTCCACTGGGGAAAAGGAGAGCTTGAGGAAGTCCCCTTCCTTGGGACCCCCCTAAGGGAACCCTCATGGCTCCAAGAGCTCCAGTTAAGCTCAGGGCTGATCTCCACCTGTGTCTTGGAGCTGCTTTGTGGCAGGTCCTCTCCCCTCCTGTAGTGATTTGCTGTCCGGGCTTCACATATGGACTCTGGATCTAGGCTGTAGGTAACCTTGTCTCCAGCACAGACTTCAGGCATGTGTAGAACCATCTCCTGCTGTTCCCAAATGGACTTTCTGGATGTCTTGCTCTCTGGCTGGCAGTGAAACCAGCTCTGTGGTGCTGTTGAGGTGCTGTGGGACTGTGCCCTGGTTGGTGAGGGCACAGCCCTGCCTTGTCACCCTCTGCTCCTGGCCCCTTTCCTTGTGGAACAGCCTCATCTTTGCTGCTCCCTGACACCAGCAGCCAAAGGGAACTCTAATAAATCAGAGTGAAGGTTAGACAAAGGACAAGAGAAAAACAACAGCTACTCCCCCCAAAAAAACCCAAACAGGGAACTAATACACAATAAGGCCAACATCCACAGCTTACAAAAACGGAACAGTTTTCTTCCTGTTCTGTGGCAACTTTGTCTTGCTGTGAGATTCTTCTGTCTAGGTCTTCTCACGTATTTCAGTAAACCAAATTTTTAACCCAAGACCAAAATACTGAGCAGAATGTGCCAATACTAAGTTACCTACATAGAGCAGAGCTTGAAGTTCAGCTATGTGCAGCTTGTGGACCAAAAAGGATAATGTACTTCTAAAGGATTAGTCTGCCTCCTGTAAAAACTCAGTCATCTTTAGAACAGAGTTCAGAGGTGATTTAAGAAGTGATAAAGAGACTTGAAGATGCTTTCTGGATTCCTTCCTCCCAGTGTGAAATTCATAACTTTTACAAAATGTATTATTTGCATCACTATTTTGTTTTAAAAGGCCTAGCAGATTTTAAGACACAACTTTGGTCCATATCCTAGAGTCACTTTTCTTATAATTTGCCACCTAAGTTTCTGGTACTGAATTTCTATATTGTGTATCTATACCTGTGTATCTATCATGCAATACACACGTGAAAATATTTGTCCTGTAATTGAATGACTAATGAGTGTAGCAGTTCACAAGTACCTAGGTAATTTTCTAAGATGTCATTAAATTCCTTTCAGTCAGCTGCTCAGCTTTATTTGAAATTTGTAAAGTTGGTCATTGAGATGCTTCTTTTCTCAACATTATGTTTTATAAAAGTAGTATTGGCTCAAATCTGAAGATAGGAAAATAACAGACTGAATAAGGTAGACTTGAAGTCCTTGCTAGCAGCACACACACCTTCATTGAGCAACAGGGCTTCTCTGCATCCCCTGCAATGGGTTTGGGCTTGACTTATGTTCAGGTCAGGGCTGGATGCAGACGCGGTTTGTCTGAGGGGACTGCTCAAGGGTTCAGTGGCTTTCCCTCTCTGCTGAGATAAAGCCACCTGACTCAATGATTGCTCTTCCAAATATTTAAACTAAATGTAAGGACAGCAGAGATGCATCATTTTCCAAAAGCCATTTCCAGCTGCACCACATCCAGTGGGAGCAGGAGCTAAAAGCCTGTCTGGTTTCTTAGCACTCCACACAAGCTTAGTCACCTTTTATCCCCTTCTCATCACAAGAGTGGCTTGGCTGCCAGCTCTGCCTTTTCATTCACAACATTCAGTTTAATTTGCCTTGTTAAGAAGTCATGACGTGAATTTGGAGGCATCACTTGATCCTGCCTTGAGAGCTTATGGACTGCCTGTATTCTGAAGCATGGATTTTATGAAATATACATTAGTGTACACACCTAGTGAGTACAGTCTGACAAACATATCAAGCACGGAAGTAACACCTGTGGCTGGTGGTTATCTGACATGTCTGTAATGAAATGCTGAAATGTTTCATTTGACAGGACAATTACTGTATGTAACTCCAAAAGAATCTTTTTTTTTCCCAGTAAATGCTCCCAGTAAAATATGGAGGCAAAATAGTAATACTCTTTCTCCTTATTTGTGCCAAATCCTGAATTTTGTCCTATGCCCTTAACACAGATGAGAAAGAAGAGCAGGTGTAACCTGAGCTATGCACTGGCTGGTGCAGGTGTCACAAAGAGTGTGCCAGCTGTGGCTATTTAAAAAACTGGATGAACTGCCTGGAAAAGTGTTAAATTCACCTGGCCTATTTCCTCTTTTCCTGCTGCCTGCCAAACACAGTAAATGGAACGCCTGACAGTGCCTGGGGAATGGAAGTATTATGAAAAGTTAGGAGAAAAAGAAAAAAGAGTTTAGGACAAATGAGAAACATCAAAAATGATAAATCTTTTTATTTTCTTATTAGTATGTTAATTCCATGAAAAAATATGTGTAACTCCTTTGCTGTAATATACCTTAACATCTTGATAAGAAGGGTGTAATAACGGAATCAATGCTTTGGTGCAACAGCTAGCTTTAATTTATTTTAAAAAAAAGAAAAAAGGCTGTATATGCATTCAGTTTAATGACAGCCAAACCTCTTGAAATCCCAGACTATTATGTTAAAAAAATACATTCAATTTTTAAAATCTGTATTTTTTGCTAGAAATTAGTTTTCTGCTATCCTCAAGCTAGAAACTTTAAAAAAATGTTCACTTCAGTTGATCTTAAATTCTTCATGAGGAATAAATGTTAATATTCAAATACTAACCTTGACTATTTCATGGCTTAATTACAGGTTCCATTAATTCACCTTGCAGGATCAAGGGTATAGGAATTTATCTTGATCAGAAAGCTAATTTCTCAGAAGCAAGTAATGGATGTAATCAATTCAACCTAGAGCTGGCAAGTAGAAAACAAGTTGAAGAGGCTTTGAAACATGGCTTTGAAACATGCAAGTATGTGCCATCAGTTAGTGGCCCACCACCTTTAGTGGTGAACGCCTTCACACACAGCTGAGGATGGTGATAAATCTCATACTAAAAGCACTGATCCTTTTTGTTGTAGCTATGGATGGGTGAAAGATGGATTTGCTGTTATTCCTCGGATAACATCCAACCAGAAATGTGGTCAGGGAAAAACTGGAATAGCACAATGGAATGCTAGCAAGGATAAAAAATTTCATCTCTACTGCTTCAACTCCTCAGGTATGTAAGCATGACAACCACATTTTCTGTGTGTTTTGGATTCTATTAGATTTTTTTAAATCTGCATGAAAAAATCATAAAAGTGAGTAATTTCCTATATTTTGTTGACCCTTTCCCCCCAGTCTTAAACATTGTCAAGCTGTTCTTAGCTCAGAAGCTTCCAAGAAATGCAAAATGTGAATTCAGTTAATCCCAATTAATATATGTGTCGCTGCCATTAAAGCTCTTGAGGAAGAGTTGCTTTTACCATTATTTAATGTTGGCACAATGCTTTTAATATGTTTTGATTATTTGGGTATGATAATTTAAAAGAGAGTGATTGAACTTTTAACCAGGGTGCCTGTGTGTGGTGTGTCTGCTCTTGTAAAAAGGCTTAGATTGGGGTACTTCAGAAAAATTGGATTTTTTTGTTTTTTATAAAGGGAAGTCTATCCATTAAGCCAAATTAAATTATAAGCCAGAGCTGCCAAGAGACCATAAAACTAATTAGATTCCCAATCAGTAAAATCCAACAGCTCTCTTTAATTTGCATCACCCTAGGTGTGAAAAGACCTGCCCTTCCCCTCACTGGCTGTTTACAGACTGAAGTCCAACAGTAGAACTTGGGCCTTGATATAAGTTAGATTTCAGCACAATAGATCAAGATTGTTTCTTAATGGCTTCTGTGGTATTAACTAAAAATAAGTAACTAGAGATGTTGTGTCCCATATCTGTGGTTATTACATAACAGATATCCCAATAATTAGACCAATTAAAGGATCATTTTATTATTTATAATCAGTTCCTAGACTTTGCCAATGACTTTTAGGTAACAAGAGCAAGAGAATATGTAAAAAATCCTGAAAGTTTTCAGGAGCACTGTGTGAACAAGGGTTGGAAAGCAGGAGAAAGTTGGAAAAGCAAAGATGTAAAGACCTGAGACCCTGCCTGGTGACTGGGAACACTGGAGGTTCCAAAGAGACTGAGGATGAAGCTGCAGAGAGAAGGTCTATGCCACATAGTGTTTGACTGCATGAAATGTGTGTTATTCTGCATCAAAAGTGTTGGATAGATTGGGTAATGCTAGAAGCAGCAAGTAACCCCAAACTATTTGCTTTGTTTTGCTTGAATTAAAGGGAAATAAATGCATATATAGTGTTAGAGTATGTGAAGAAAGTGAAGTTTAAGCTTAATGGTTAGAAAATAATTTAATACATATTTCACATTCTGCAGTCTTTTATCTTAATTTCCAAACTGTTGCCTGTTCTAGACATTTCTTTCCATTTCATTCCAAAATATTTGTCAGAAGCTCATTTTGTCAATTTTCTTGTGCCAAAAAACTTGCCAAAAGCTCTTGAAAAACCATAGTGGAAAAAGTGTGAAGCCCCTGCCCTTTGGCATTTTATTCTGTAAAGGTGACTGCGTCATCAGACTTCCCATGGGGGTTCACTTGGAAAACAGCACATACATCGTTTCCCTGGTAGTTATGTTGTAACCTGGTTGTTATTTAGTGAAATTTTTATAGCTTTACATAATACGGAATTTCACTAGCAAAGTAGAATTTTCACATTTTCACCGGAGTCTGATTCAGAACTCAGCTTTTCCAATTCCATATAAAACTTCACTTGCACCTACATTTTTGTACAGACATCATCCACTTCCACTAAATGACTTAATTTCTGGAAATTACTAATTTTTCTTCAAACTTGAAGTTTTTTACTTCCCATCCTCTCCTCTCCACTTACAATCAAATCTCCTTATTATCTCACACTGGTGCCTGATTTATTTGAAACATTTATGGGCTACATTATTTTTCAGGAAATCAAATTAATTTTCCAAGTATCAACAGTACATGCATGTATTTTGAACTTATATATACACATAAGTTAAAAAAAAAATTGAAATATTATTGGATATTGAATCTGCAATTAAGCAGCTCCTTGCTCTATGGGAGGTTATACTGTTGGGTTTTATGTGCAGTATTACTCTAAGTAGTTTTCATGAGGGATGTAGTCATTGGTATGGAATCATAAAATGAATGATTCCATGAGTTCCACAGTTGCTCAAAGGAGTGTGTGACTATGAGAGTAATGCTAAAAGCTGTATAATCTAGGTTGTAACCATGTATTTGAAATAGGATGTATTGGCCTGGTTTGGGTAAAGCTTTTGTGAACAAAAAAATAGTAATTTCCAGAAGGGAAGACTGAGGAACAATTTCAACGAATGTGTGTGCAGTAAGTACAAAACTGGCAACACAACTTTTATGTATTTCTTTTCCCTGCTGCAGATGTCCAGATTAATTCCTGTCAACCAGACCCAACTACAACCACATTTCCTTTATCAACTGCATCAAGGGACTTAACTGCATATTCAGCCTCTGATTTGACTGAGAACATCACAGCAGTGCCCACTGTGACTGTGACTGAGTCAAAGCAATTCCTGAAGAAGAGATTTCGTGTCGTATGCGTGACTGAAACGATCTTACCAACAGAGGGGCCCACCACACCAATGCCAGAGGAGCACTCACCCACTGACTCCCCCAAGCGCACTCCCCACCTGGCCTTTAAGAATGATGCTGTTGTTTTTGGAGGTAAAGGCCTTTTGTGGTAGTTATCCAATGAAAAGAGTTATTTATGTAGAAATCAATAGTCAAATAGTTCACAGCTATTTTTGTTCACTGCTCCACTGTCCATTTTGATATAGCTGAACCTGGAGGCAGAGTAGGAGTGTTTTGGTTTTGCAGAACAAAGCTTATAGGGCAGAGTTTCATAAAAACTAAAAATAGTTTTTAGGAAGAACTAAGATCTGATTTTATACTTGATGATAAATTTTAATATGAAATGGTGTAAGTTCATTCCAGTTAATGTGATTTGGGGTAAATAAATTTCTGAAAAAATCTTGGCAAACACTCTCAGTGTAATGGAAAACTCACCAGGCTCTTAAAACCAAAAGAAGCCAAGAAAGTTTGAAGGAGAATTGTTCTAGAGATAGGAGGTGTGAGTAAGCAATCCTAATACATAGCAGTGGAGAAACCGAATAAATATGAGGAAAAGCATGCTAACTGTAAGGATAGTTAATAACAAGAATGGGCTCTCTAAGCAGGTTCTAAAAACCCTCCAAAGAGCAGATTAGACAAATATCTGTCAGGGATGGCCTAAACACCAGTTTTAGGCTATCCTGAAAGAAATGAGCAGGACTAACTCACATTTTGATCTTCCTAATATTCTATTCTTCAGTTCATGTGTACATACTCTTGTACTAGGCTGGTTTTAGAAGATTTTTGCTCTTAAGTCTTCAGAACATTAGCTTTAAGTACATAAATAAAAACTCTGTGCTTATATCACTTTTATCTCCAGGTATCCCCACTGCACTTCTTGTACTGGCAATCATCTTCTTCATTATTTCAGTTGTTCTAGCAGTCTGTTATATCAAAAAGTAAGTTGCATTTTTTTTCCTCTCTTGGAGTGAATTAACTCCTAGAGTGCAATCACTGGATATTTAAAATATATACTAAAAAACAGAGACATCACAGTGATGACATAATAGTGTTGCACAAATTTAAAAAATCTTAAACTCTGTTTTTATGCAGATAAGTTTCTTGTTGCTGTTGCCACTCCCTGCTTTAGAAATGGAACACAAAAAAAAATATTGCTTATTTTTAATTGGTCAGCCATGCCTAGTGGGAAACATTTCCAAGCATGTCAAAATAGCAACACTGAAATGTACATCTGTTCATACATAAACCAGTTTTAGCCTTCTTTTTTCTTTTCTATGTCACACTCAAGGTGAAAGCTTTTATTATTGCACTATGATTTTGCTTAGAAAAAAATAATTGTTGAACTCATTTGTCAAATTTTAAGACCTTCAACACAGTGCATCATTAATTGCTACTAAAAAGTGTGCAGTTCTCACCCCCTAGCCCAGACAGCTTTATCATTCTGTACCACAAATCCTGAATATACATTGTCAGTTTTTTAAAAAAAATACCAAAATATTTCTTTAGAAAGCACACACTGCTGGAAAAAGCACAATGATCTAGCATGCCACTATCCTCTGAGAGACTTCTGCTTCAGTGTGGTAATTTAATTCTAGCTGAGTGATACTACCAAACTCTGTCAGTATTTCTGCTTTACTATCTTTTTTTCTTTTTAAAGGTACAAGAAAACCTTACCATTTTTAAACAAGAATCAGCAAAAAGAAACAGTTGTAACTACTGCTCTCAAAGAGACAAAATCAAATGACCAAACACCTGAGAAGGAAACACAGAATAATGGAAATAAGGTAGAGGAGTGTAAAACCAAGCCTGAGGCCACAGTAAAATGTCTAGAAGCAGAAGTTTAAAGGAAAGAATGTACAGTTCTTGATGGAAGTATAAAATAAAGCACACAGAACTTAGCAGTGCTCTTTAAACATAAGTCATTGTAAATACTCATATTTTCTCTTTCTTTAACATATGAAACGTTGTTTTTTAATAATTACATATTTGGCAACAAATATTCTTGCAGAAGAACATGGTATTGTATTTACTTGAATTAAATTCTACAAATCCATATTACAGCTCATTTTTCACCTTTAATAAAGAGCAATTAGGAATATGCTATTAACAACATGCACTACATTAACTATTTGCACGGACTTCAGATGTAATGAAAAGGTTTTTCTGTCTGGCTGGAGGATGTCTGCTAGCCTAATGCCTAAAATAAAATGCTGGCACTGTACTTCTTCCTCATGTAGACTAGCTTATTTCCATGCAGTAGTTGCATGCTGCTTTAATAAATGTCTGTTTACAAACAGAAGAAATGGTTCTGTTTACAAAGGAGTAAAAACTCAGAGGATTAACCCAGTGTCATTCAAATGCCCAAAGAAGGGTACAAAGATGCTGATGTTTATATACATATATATATATATTTACAGCAATGAATAACTTAGTTAGATACCTTCATTGTATCATAATTTACTGTTTTATTTATTGAAACCATTATCATTCTTCCACATCAGATATTTGGACAGAGGGGGACAAAAAAAAAAAATCCTTGAACAAGACTTATACTGGAGATCTTTTGTGTGTATTTAAGTGTGGCTTTCATAATAAATGTCTCAGTTGGTATGGGATGTGTACAGTACTCCCTAAAAAATAAACTGTGGTAAATATGTTTGTCTAGATAATTTATTCTCATGAAAACTGTCTCATGGCAAAAAGAATTCATATAACCTTAATGTTACAGAAGTTATCAGTTGTTATAAAATAACAACACTAGCAGTTTATCAAATATTTTCCTGAATAAAGAATTTAGATAACTATGTGTGAAGGAGGTTGTTATGCCAAAGGAAGTTTTTTTTTTCTTCATCAGGCAGCTTGAAAAACATAGTCTTAGATACTATTAATAATTTTTAAAATAGCAATAGAACTGGTCACCTACATTGTGTTTTAACAGGATACGATACTGGGTTATGAACTTAAGATATTTTTCATTCACATAAATTTTTAAATTCCCAGTGTTTATACATTCCACTAGTAATGATTTATAGTGTATTTCTAGCATCATACTTAAGAGATTCTCTGGGTTGTTTTTAGTTTTCTCTTTCTGCCCCCCCCCTTTTTTTTTTTTGATAGTTCAGAAATATTTTATGGCTCCAAGTGATTCAGTACAGCTCTAAAAACTGCTTGTTTCAGACGTCAATCAGCAGAATTTTAGCAGAAAAATGTGCAACAGAGGACAGCACTAGACACAGCTTTCCCAACCCATTAAGTAACTCCTCTCCTTGCAAAACATGACAGTAACACCTTATGTCCTGAATGGAAGTGCTCTGTGAGGAGTAGACAGCACAAGAAAGGCCATCAGGAAGAGCCACAGCCACCAGTCATGAAGGTGCCAGAGTAGCAAACGTAGTGGATTCCAGGTAGTTTGGGACATGTTTTAAATCTCCCTTCTGCCTCTCTTATCTGTTTCTCTATCCTTTTCCCTACAGCCAAGAGATAATTATAATGTTGCTTATGTTTCAGAGCTATATAAGGGTGCTTTTTTCACCTGAAGTGTTTACTTGCTAAAAAAAATTATCCTGTTTAATAAGATATTGCCTTAACCTCTAAGTGTCTTATTTTAATCATGTACCTTAAAAACTCAGCATTCATCCTGACCTTCCCACTGATACCTGACCAATGCACATGGTTTGATCTGCCCCTCCATTTCACCCTGCAATTTATGCCAACACCATACGGCTAAAGGAGCTGTTACACTGCTGTGTATGGAATAAAGGCAGCTCTAAGTACTAATCAACAAGTACTCCATTTGATATTGTCTCTATGTAGTTAGCACAACTCAGTCACATTGGAATTGGAAATTTAAAAAAAATCCTGCTCATTGTTTAATGGAATTGCAAGGGATGCACTACTACAACACAAACAGGAAACATTTATTTAAGTATCTAGACCAAGAGTGTCAAATACCAAACCCTTAACTAGAGGTAGCAGAAACTTAAGAGAAACTCTTCATTGTGTTTCTGATTTTTCTCAAGTGTTGAGCTTTTTTTTTAACGAGACCTTCTCAAGAGTTCTGAAGCTCCTTGATGTGCCAGAACTGCTCAAGCACCTTGGACAAATAACTCATCCTACGGAGCAGGAGAGCACACTCTGTACTTGTCACTTGATGGTAACACCACTCAGATTCCCACACTGAGGCTACAGATGTTTGCTGACCTTAGGGTGAAAGGGTGCTTGGCCTGCAGGAAGTACAGCAAGGTTTCCAGTCCAGCCCAATCCCTGCCTGGAATATAGAGATGCCTTTGTCATGGGAAGTACGTGTGTCCATGTGTGAACAGAAGCAGCCAGGAAGGGGAAGTACTACTCCTTTTCTCCTCTTTAAATTAAGGGGGGGGAAAAAAAGTAGAATTAAATATTGCAGCATCAGGATGTGGATGACCCAGAGGATGTTCTAGGATGTCTGTTTCTCAATGGCTTGTTGTCGTTTATGGGTGTTGGGGTTTTTTTGTGAGAAGGTCAGTGAGCACTGACCTTTGCCACTCACATCCACCACCCACATCCTTCCTGCAGACCAGGCTTTGCACCAGCAGCTGTGGCCTGGGATGATCCCACTGAGCCAGGCACTCAGATTCCATTAGGCATCATTTAAATCACAATTTAATAGAGATCAAAGTTAAGAGTGAAGGCACTGTGAATCCAGGGCAGTGCAGCACTGAGTGTGCATCTGCTGAGGGTGCAACAAGTTGAAAAGTGATCCCGTTTTTGTCAGTCCACCTATTACAGAGTGTTTCTTAAACCAGCTCTATACAACACTTCTGCTGTGGCAGGATGGATAACAGTGTGGCCAGCAGGAGCAGGGCAAGGATTGTCCCCCTTTACTGGGCACTGGTGAGGCCACACCTCGAGTGCTGTGTCCAGTTCTGGGCCCCTTAGGAAGCACACTGGAGCGAGCCCAGAGAAGGGCAATGGAGCTGGGGAAGAGTCGGGAGCAAAGTTATGGTGAGGGAGCTGGGGGTGTTTAGCCTGGGGAAAAGGAGGCTCAGGGATGACTTTATCACTCTCTCTAACTGCCTGAAAGAAGGCTGTAACCAGGAGGGGGTCGGTCTCTTCTCCCAGGAAAGCAACGACAGCGTGAGAGGACATAGGCTGTGCTAGGGGAGGTTCAGGCTGGACAGCGGCAGGAATTTTTTCACAGAGAGGTTGATCAGACATCGAAATGGGCTGCCCAGGGAGGTGGTGGAGTCGCCGTCCCGGGAGGTGTTTAAGGAACGACTGCATGTGGCACTCAGGGCCGTGGTCTAGGTGACACGGCGGTGTTCGGTCACAGGCTGGACTCGATGATCTCAGAGGCCTTTTCCAACCTGATTCTGTGCTTCTATGGATTTTCTGAGGGAGCGCGCTCTGCTCAGCGACAGCGCCACCACCGGCTGTCCTGGGTGCAGTGGCCTGCAGCCGAGCCCGGGGCGGAGGGAAAGGACGATGAGGGCCGTGAGCGGCACAGGGCCCGCCNACCAGCTCTATACAACACTTCTGCTGTGGCAGGATGGATAACAGTGTGGCCAGCAGGAGCAGGGCAAGGATTGTCCCCCTTTACTGGGCACTGGTGAGGCCACACCTCGAGTGCTGTGTCCAGTTCTGGGCCCCTTAGGAAGCACACTGGAGCGAGCCCAGAGAAGGGCAATGGAGCTGGGGAAGAGTCGGGAGCAAAGTTATGGTGAGGGAGCTGGGGGTGTTTAGCCTGGGGAAAAGGAGGCTCAGGGATGACTTTATCACTCTCTCTAACTGCCTGAAAGAAGGCTGTAACCAGGAGGGGGTCGGTCTCTTCTCCCAGGAAAGCAACGACAGCGTGAGAGGACATAGGCTGTGCTAGGGGAGGTTCAGGCTGGACAGCGGCAGGAATTTTTTCACAGAGAGGTTGATCAGACATCGAAATGGGCTGCCCAGGGAGGTGGTGGAGTCACCGTCCCGGGAGGTGTTTAAGGAACGACTGCATGTGGCACTCAGGGCCGTGGTCTAGGTGACACGGCGGTGTTCGGTCACAGGCTGGACTCGATGATCTCAGAGGCCTTTTCCAACCTGATTCTGTGCTTCTATGGATTTTCTG
>VWZV01012662.1:23497-70279 GCA_013397155.1 Irena cyanogastra | reverse complement strand
GGTGCGGACAGGGCCGGGCGGGGGGAGCGGGCGGGGCGGCCGTGACGCAGCCGGGCTGAGTGCGGCCCGTCCTGCGCCCGGCGCTGAGGGCGGCACCGGGGAAGGGCGAGCAGGGCCCGCCTGGGCCATGAGGGGCTGTGCCCCGTCCTGTCCGCGACGCTCGGGGCGCCTCGTGGGTGTGTGGGTGGCGCGGGGTGTGTGGGGTCTTGAAGGGTGAACAATAGGGAACATTTCGCAGAGTGACAGGAAGTCCCTTGTTGGAAGGGACTCACAGGGATCAAAGTCCAACTCCTGGCCCTGGACAGGACACCCCAAGAGTCACCCCACGTGCCTGAGAGTGTTGTCCAAACGCCTCTTGAACTCCGTCAGGCTTGGTGCTTTGACCACTGCCCTGGGGAGCCTGTTCCAGTTCTCGACCACCCTCGGGGTGAAACTTGTTCCGATATCCAGCTCTGCAGACACCTTCGCAGGTGTTTCTCCCCGAACTCTTCATGCTGGTATTTAGGCGCTGAGCTCGGCAGCCCCGCAGGAGGCACGGTGGCACTCTCTCAGAAGCTCGGGGGAGCACCAGCCCGGGAGATCCGGGAGGAGGTGTCTGGAGGGTGGCAGGTTGTGCTCTTGACGTGTGTGGCCTGGGCGTGTGCTCACCAAAGCAGTGGAGCAGGATGCGACTGGAGCCTTATCGGGAAGGAGAAAAGTGGCTGCAGGGGGAGCGTATCTGTGTGGGAACAGAAATTGGTCACAATTCCAACCATAAATTGAAAGCTTACTGTGGTGAAATGCGTAGTACATCAGTATACTCTGACAGGCGCTCGCTTGGTGTACTGTGTTTTTCTCGCACCCTGGTGAGATCTCAACAGCTGTGAATTTTGTTCTGGGTGGGGTTGAGCCCAAGTGGTGCTACAGCTGCCTGCAGGCAAAGCGCTGCTTTCTCTGTGATGTGTGCCATCAGGAGTTTGTAACGCAGCTGCTGTCAGATTGCTCCTTATGTGAGTTTATGTGGATGTTCTGCAGTTCGCTTGCCCTTGCACACATCTGTCTGCAGAAGTCTTAAAAGAGCCTGACACAACTGGTTTGCTTGTCAAACAATGAACTCTGCAAAGAGGCATTTCCAGGAAAGTCAAATGCAGAGGGATCAAGGGGAGTAAGTAGATTGATATTTGGAGGGCATGGCATTAGTGCTTCGGCTGACTTTTGGAGAAAAAGATTTGAGTGTGGAGGAAAGATGAAGTAAGTTAGAGTTGGAGACATTTGAGCAAGTCAGTTCTGTAATACAGCCTAAAGTTGAGTGTTTTGTGTGGATAGGGAGGTCTCTAAATTGGTTTATACTGACATGGATTCCTTGGCTTAACAGTTTCAGAATGCTGTGGGAGTTCTTTTGATCTGCCAGTATAAGTTTGATGTAAGAAAGCTGATTCCTAATGTGATGTCTATGTATAAACAGACATTGATGTGCTTATTTTCAGACATTCTGATATTTACATGCACAAATATTTAGAATAAAAAAAGATTGTCATAAATTACCATTGTCATCCTAAGATTTTTTTTCCATTCCATTACACGTATTTATATATGTGTGCGTTGGAGCTGAATTTGCATGGAAAGTTACCTCTGTTAAATACAAGTATTGCAGTAAGCAAAATAGTACATTTTCAGTAAGATTATAATGTCATATTCCAGATTCTTGGAAGTGTTCTGTGTTGTTTCTGATCTGACTATTCAGGTTGTGTTACTTGTGGAATAATTACTGTAGGCTAAAAGAAAGTGAGGGAGTAGCCACTCACAAACACACAAATGTAACTCTCTCAAATATTTTTGGCAGAGACTCTACAAGTGAATGAGAACTTCTCTCTGCAGAACTGAGGTGAAGAACTTCACCATGGGTCAACAGATTTCAAACCACACACAAACTGTAATTAACAAGTTGCCAGAAAAAGTAGCAAAGCATGCCTCTTTGGTTCAAGAAAGTGGTTTCCTAACCTATGAAGAGTTTCTGGGAAGAGTAGCTGAACTCAATGATATGTAAGCCTTACTTTGCTTCTTTTGTGTGTGTGTGTTTTACAGAGACCTTGTATGCAATATATTGTGTGCTGGCTAAGCCAGAACTGGCCCGATGGTTTTGAAGTGTTTCCTTCATTTCTTTACGTTTTTATAATGGTTGTAATTACACTTCAAACACAAAGCCTTTTCTCCTCCTTAAATTCACTTCTCTGCAGTACTCTTCTTCCAGCAAGTGTGGCTCTCTCTTAAAAGTTCACACGAGGTGATTTCGAGTCATCTTTTTGTTAGTGTCACATGTGTCCCTTATTGTTCTCCCTTCCACCTGAAGATGCAATGCTGCTTCCTCTCTGTTTGTCAGTTTGGGTAGGAAGGAGCAATAGGAGCCTGGTAGGGACAGCAGATCCACATGAAGAGGGTGGCACCTGAGACAGAACTGTTTGTGACCGTCCCTACCGCCTCTGCAGACATGCAAGGCTGCTCCTCATTAAGGATGAGATGTATCTCACTCTCCCAAACCAGTGACCTAGATAATCCTGAACAAAAGGCTGCTTTTTTGTCAGATTTTTCCTAGCCTGCCTTTTGCTAGACCAGTACAATGACAGTAAAAGGAAATGAGCAAAAAAAGCAGTGTTGTCATTTTTGGCCTGTATTTATACACACACACACTGAATAAGGGCTTTGTAATGTTTGCTGTTTAACTAAAATGTGAATTTGTATTAAGTTTAGAAATTATCTTGGAGAGAGTCATACTTTTGTGAATGACCTTGAAAAACACATAGCTGCCTTCTGGGTAGACACATAAATAGATTTTGAAGAACGTAACCTGATGTTTTGCCTGAGACTCCAAGCTTATATTAGTGTAATTTACTCCAAAATACGGTTATTAAAGTGGTTTCTTTCTTCCCAGTGTTTACTTAAGCCTGAATGTATTCTGATTCTTATGGAATAGACTGTTGTGTTTGTGTTCCATTAAAGAAACAAATCTTAGGTCAGCTGACACATTCACCTGATTACCTCATTATTATACACTAACAAAAATACACCTTATCAGCATATGCTGGCTTTTTTTTACATACCTGTTGAGGAAATAAGCTTTTCAGATTGGAGACAAGATTGTGTGATTTGTATAATAAACAGTGAGAGTATACATGAATTTAAATGTTTATAAAGTACACCTGCTTGCTGATGCTGGATCAAAAGACTTGCACATCATTTTCTGAAGTTTGCTGTGCAACTTAAAGTGAAATGGATTGTGTATTCAATGACATGCTAAGAAAGTCATACTCTATACTTTGATGCCCCTGGGCAGTATTGTTAAAATCTCTTCTAAGGATAGAGAGCAGACAGGTGAAGCATAAATA
This sequence comes from Irena cyanogastra, assembly GCA_013397155.1. NCBI lineage: Eukaryota > Metazoa > Chordata > Aves > Passeriformes > Irenidae > Irena > Irena cyanogastra. The sequence goes on along the minus strand of VWZV01012662.1, from coordinate 66,917 downwards.
ACCCCACTTGGCTGAAGCTGCTGATCTTTGCAGGTCCAGCACACGGTGTTAAACTGATGTTGCTTTTTTCAGTACTGCAAAATTGGCTTCTGGACAAGACAAACATCTGTTATTTGAAGTGCAGCCTGGGTCTGATTCTTCTGCTTTCTGGAAGGTGATCGTTAGAATAATATGTACTAAAGTAAGTGTGAACATTTTAATTTGATGGGCAGTTTGTATGCAAAGATATGAGGACTGTCAGTTTTACGTCCAACAAAGATATGAGGACTGTCAGTTTTAAATCCAACACCTGCTACATGTGTTTTGATACAGATGATGTATTCAAAGATGCTGTTGGAGATAAATTAAGTCTAAATTCTAAGTTTCTGCAAAAAGCTTGGCAACAAAAACATTTTTATAACTAAGTTTAAAGGAGTAATGCTTTCCAGTGGACATTTACAGCTCTTTAGTTACAAATGCAGGAAATTTCTGAGGTCAAGTAATTGAATGGTACAACAAACTGTGAACAGTAGATTTTGAAATTAGTAGTAGAAATTAATCAGGTCTTCCAGGCATTATTAGTTGAGCTAGTGTGCCTGTACATAGTCTGATCCCTTAGAAAACCAATCTAAAGGTTAAATGTTCTAATTTATGACAAAAACTTATGAAATTTGCTCTGTTTAATGTGGAGATTTTCCTCTCTCTATCCTGTCATTAAAGGTAAAGTCCTTTAATAATCCTGAATCCCCTGAGCAATCTTAACATGTGGTTAAACAAACCAACCCTCAAACTCTGTTTGAAATCAACAGTTAGTAGTTTTCTGTTTACTCCTAGTTTTCATTAAGGCAGTCATCACTGTAGGCAGTTTTAAGTTCAGATATCAAATGACTGATTATCCTGTGCTTGGTTCTAAGTTCTGCCCATTTCTTTGGGCATTAGGTCCCTACTCACACCTGAATCCATTTGAGTAGTGATGGCAATCGCCTTGCCCTAAAATTGTGGTGTTCCTCATGCTGCAACAGCTGTGGGCAGTCCTGACTCTTGCTGAGGCAGACTGCAGCTTGTTAATGTGGTGAAGGACTCTTAGGAAGGGGATTACTGCCTTACATGAGAACTGCAGTGCTTTGCAAGCATTCTGAGCAATGCCAAGTTAAAATCTGATAAGTAATTGTAAACAATTCTCATCTCTTAAGATAAACAAAGCAAGTGGCATCGTGGAAGCTTCCAGAATCTTGAACTTATATCAGTTCACTCAACTTTATAAAGACATCACCAGTCAAGCAGCAGGAGTTCTTGCACAGAGTGATACTTCTGAAGAAGCTGCTGAGAGTTGGAGGTCTCTGTCTTCCTGTCAGGCCAGCTTGTGGATGGGAAGGTATTTTGATACACTTTAGCTTCTGAGCCAGTTACAGCATAAGCATTTTGGGAGTTGTGTTTGTAGTTCAAAACCTGAACTACAAATACCTGCTGATGCTTGTTCTTGGTAGCTGCAGGGTTTGTACCATCACAAACATGAACAGACACCTTCCCTTGCACCAAGGGAGCTGCAGTGCACTTGGGTGAAATCCTGAGCTATGGTGCTACCATACCTTAGTTTCAGAACAACCCTTTTAGAGATCAGTTCTAATATAAACATAGTATATGTTGAATCTCCTGAACAAGGAAACAGGAGGAAACGGAATCAGCTGCAGCTACAAATCCAGGGGGTTTGACAGTGTTTGTTTAAACAGATTTTGTTATTGTTCCACTTAAACTTTCTCTTCCTCTTACATTTTGGCATGTGAAAGTTCCCATCTGTTGCCACTAGAAACCCATCAATTATGGTAATAATTTAACTTGCAAGACTGGAAAAATGTGAATTGTCTCACTCATGTTGACCTTCTGCTTTGTTAACCAGAGGAAAAACAAAAGACTGAGGTCAACACCTGCAATAACTTCAGGTCAAACTGAATGTAAAAGCAATAAGCCTGTCACCCTTTCCCTGTGTGGAAGTGTTGCTGCTACCAGTATTTCCTTCTTTACCTGAATAAGTTCAGGGTTCTAACACAGTTTAAAGTGAGGTAGAGCTAGGTTTTACAAGAAAAGGTAGTAAATGGTAGAGTTCTCTAGGTTCACCAGTGAAGAGCTGGCAGTCAGGTATTTTAATGAAACAGCCTGAGTGGCACACTTGAGCTCTTGAAATTAAAAAGGGGTCACCTGTGTTGTCACTCCACAGAGCCCACTGGTTTTTCTAAGTCAGTGGATTGCAGAAGGTATTGTTTTTAATTTAATTTCCTGTAAATTGTGAACATAATTGAGAAAGAACAGAAAAATTGCTTTCTCAAGGTTATACCAGAACACACATTTTTCTGGAAATGGTCTTTTGCTTCAAACAGAACCCAAACAATACAGACCCCAGATACTTATGCAAAACAACTTTATCTATTGCTAAAGTCAATGAGGAAGATGAAAGGTTTCCTATGTGAGTTTCTTTTTCAGTTTTTCAGACTTGGAGACTGGGGAGATGAGCATCTTCTTTGTTTGTAAACTTCATCACTTGAGGCAGTTATCAGTCACAAATACAAACAGAGTATACTTTGCTAATATGATGCAGTTTGGTGAACTTGTGTCTTAGCCAAGTTTTTAAAGTTACTAAGGAAAATATAGGCTGAAGCACTTTCAAGTATTCTACACCAGTGAAATCTTCTGTGTATTTTTCTGTGATAACCACCCACTTGCCTCAGTTCTTCTAGACTTTAGATGTTTTTCAGCTCTGCAAAGTTAGCCCTCCTTGTCTAAAAATAGCAAGTGTTATCTGTCCAATTCTTAAGTTTTTCCCCTAGAATAATACCCCATTTCTCTACAACATCCACTTCCTATTCAGAGCATTTAAAATATGCCTAAGTGGTTTATGCTTTGTGATAATGAAGAGATAAGCATTTCCTTGGTCTGTCACTATTTTACTGTTTCTTCAGGAACTTAGTACTGTGTCTAAAGCTGACTTTGCAGAAGCTTTATAAATAGGCCTTGTATAATTGCTTGTATAGACACCAGCAAGTCTCAAAAATTCAAGTGCTATTAAAGGTTAGTACTCAGAATTGCATGGGGGAGAAAAACAAGAGGTAACAGGTCTAAAGAACATAGTGAGCAGGCTTCTTGGAAACTCTTGTCCTCATTGTATGCAAATTACCATCTGTAAAAAAAAAAAAGCTGTCATTTGAAAGTCATTTCTCCAAAAGCAAATTGAAAAGGAAACCCCAAGGACCTACTGAAAGATAAAACAAAGGAGTATTGACTGCGATTCAGTAGCTGGCTATTCTGTACAGTTCAAAAATGAATCTGTTTGACAAGCTCCCTTAGATGCCTAAGCAAAAATGGTCTGGTCAGTAGTCATTAAGGTGGACTAACTCCTGAAATGACTTTTTTTTTCTAGAACACTATCTCTGTCCCTCAGGTCAGAACAGGGATTTCCAAATTACGGTTTTTAGAAAATCCAAGTATTTTAGAACACTTCCTTGGTTGTTTTGGAAGTGAGCTGTGACTATAAAATTGTGAACTTTACATGTCTGGTTAGGCCAGTGAAAGCTGAGGATTCTCTGCACCTTTTTGCACTTGAGAAGTCTTGATGGTGCCAGTATTTGAGATACTTCTGTTAAGAGCATTAGATAAAGATATCTAATATTTGAGAAAAAGATATAAAATGTCAACATCTGCCTTGGGTAGTGGGATAATTTTTAAACTTCCCCACAAACAGAAACACCTGGGAGTTTAACTGGAAAAGCTGTGGTACCAGTCCTCTTGAGAGTCCTAATTTGAGGAGCAATCATACGGAGCATATTGCAAGCTAAAATCAGCCTTTTCAATCTAATGAGCAGTTCAGCTGCTGGCATTTTGATGCCATGTGAAATGAGTGAACCTCCATTCTGGTAGTGGTCCTCTTGACATACATGTTTTTGTCGAGGATATAAACCAGCACAGAAATTTGGCAAAGTTCTTTACGAATTAGTTCAGCCTAAGGTGCAGTGACAGGAAGGCAGGTTCTTTTCCTGCCTTTAATGTAAACAGTGTTTCTGTTCTCCTGCCCAGTCATGTGATACCAAGCAGTTTCAGCTTCTCACCCCTCCTTGTTGATATGAAAAGGGATTTACAGAACCCTTGGCAACACCAAAAGCACCTGACACAAATACTAACACAAAAACCTGACACAAAAAATAAATGCACATTCTGGCTTAGTTTAGTTCGCCGCTGACATAGGCTGGGATGACATAAGTAGTTCATTCACAGATTAAAAGCACACATGTTTCTTTCTAGCCATCACTAAATATTATGAAAAATGTAATGACTGGGGCATGAATATCAAATATTTGGAAGAAAATAGTGTCTTCTCTTCTGCAGGGTTAAACAGCTGACAGACGAAGAGGAATGTTGCATCTGCATGGATGGGCGTGCTGATTTAATCCTGCCATGTGCTCACAGTTTCTGCCAGAAATGCATTGATAAATGGTAATATAGATGAAAGGATATTATTTCATAGTATGCATGTTTCAGTTTGACTTGACAGATTCTATGGTTGCCATATAATTTAGAATTATAAAGAGTTAAAGATTTAAAGAGTATATAAAGATATATATATATAAAAAAGATATAAAGAGTAAAAGATTATAAAGAGTGAAAAATTATAAAGAGTAAAATCAGACTGAAGCAGAAGGAAAGCAGGAAATTTTGTAAAAAAGATGTGAAAATGCTGTTCAGCATTTGTTTTGTAATTTCTTACATCTTTTTATTCTTCTAAAATTGAATTGTTATAGTCTTGCACAGAAACTTGAGAAGATGGTATATGCAGCTGCTGGCATGTTATGCTTCACAAAATCTCATTTAAGGCTTGTTAAGATTGTGCAAATATGAAGGCAAGTTGTACTGTCTGTCACTTACTTGGGAAATAACTATCAGAGTTATTTTTTCCGTATGCTATGCTTTCACTTCAAATAAATAGCATACAATTTACTGATTTAAATATATCAGACTTTTCTAGAAAGATATTTCTTCTCAATGGCAGCACTTTCAAATTTATGTGTATAATGTGTAGCTTACAATGTTCAGCTTCACAGTAAATTGAACACCCTTTCAGCTTCTGCATCTCTGATACACCAGTTCTTGGAAAAGTGGGAAAGAAAAACTCCTTTGTGAAGGAACACAGCTCTTGTCTGACCATGCAGAGCTTCAAGGATTAGGGAAGTGTCCTGGCAGTCTGGCATTAGGGGGCATAGACCTGCTCTGTTAAAAAAGGGGATTTTTGGCTAGTTAATGCAAATGGGATTACACATAATTTGTGCGTGAGAATTTGTTTTGTGGCTTTTTGAAAGAATTAACAAGGAGTTACTCTTGTAACAAACACCAAGCTTCCACAAGGAAAAAACGTAGTAAAAAATCACTGGATCTGAGATTACAGCAAGTCATTTCTCTCTTCTGAGAAAATATCCTAACATCTCTCAGCAGGACGGGGCTTAGTTTAGTGACTATGCTGGAGAGTGGATTATACACTGCTTTGGCTGATGAATCAGCTGAACTCCTCACCAAGTTCCAGTTGCACCCTGCTTTTTCTTGGTCTGTAATTTTTAAGGTTGATCTCCTCTTAATTTAGGCATAACAGAGGCTCCCAGCTCAAACGTAAGTGTTGGGAACCCCCGAGATGGTGGAGGGGATTGGGGCTCCGAGGGACCAGTTCTAAACTTCTGCATGACCCAGGAAAAGGCTCCTCCTTCTCTTTATCTAGGAAGCCTATGGAGATTGTTTCTAAGGACCCCAGCTGAATTCCTGAAGATAGGAAGAATTAATTTAGACAGTGAATTTCCATTTAAACTTTCTGGCCAGGTAGCCAGATGCATCCTGTCCAACCTGAGCAAACGATAAGGAGGAACATGATTCCAAATTTTCAAAGAATGAAGCTCTATTCAGAAGTCTTCCTCACAAAGAAAGAAGTTTTTAAACAAACAAAATAGATAGGTGGCCTAATCCAGTTAATGTGATCATTCTTGAAGTTCTCACTGGGTTAATTTTTGTTTGGGTTTTGTTTGTCTGTCTGGGGGCTCTTTTGTCTTTTTCTGGCCAGCAAGAGGCCATCAGTGAAAACCACTCATTTCTGTGCCTTCCTAACAGGAGTGACCGCCACAGAAACTGCCCTGTGTGCCGCCGGCAGGTGACTGGGGCAGGAGATTCCTGGGTGGTGTCAGAGGCCCCTACAGAAGATGACATTGCCACTTACATCCTTAACATGGTGGATGAGGCGGGGCAGCCCCACAGACCCTGACCCTGCCCACCAGGCTGATCATGGCAGAACCACTTGAAGCTTTTGTTTTCCCCAGCGTCTGGTTTTACCCCTCCTTGCCGTTCTTCCAGAGTCTGTCCTTTCCTCCTCCTCCTGGCTGCCGTGAGTCTGCGCTGCTCTCCTAAAGCACAGGGTATCTCAGCAAGTCTCTGTGTGTGCTGTCTTCGTTATTAAACTGTTCTTTCAGCAAACTCTTTGATCATTAACACAGTTTACTTTAACAACAGCATTTGATATTAATTAACAGTTCAACTACTCGATGAAGCAACTTGTAACAGCACAACTGCAAGTGCAAACTGCTGTTTGAGCATCACAGTGTACTGCTACAGAGATGAACCATGGCAGATGGCTTGACCTCAGTTCTACCCTTAAAAGCAGTCCCGTATTCACAACTAATGTGAATAAAGATGATGAGTTAGCACTAGTGGTTATTAATTTGAAATTTTACTGTTGAAACTTGAAGATGTCCCACTGCCTGTTCTTTGGTAGGAAGTTATTGCTGCTCTTAGTGTTTACAGATACTTAATCTGATGTTATGACTTTTAGTATTAATTATTTTAAATCTGTTTTTGAGAGTGTAGGCGGTCTGTAAATGTACTTGTGCACTTTCCCTTATTCTTCTAACAAGACTTATCTCTTAGAATATTTTTTAAAAATATATTTAGCATAGTCTTATTAGCTTGGCAACATTAAACAGTTTCATACACAATCCTAAAAGCAGTAAATCAGCTTCTCAGTAGTTTTTGATAAAGAACAGCTAAAATTATTTCTGAACATTGGGCATATCTGAAGAGAATGCCTTTAGTTGAATTAGCTCTTAAGGTGTAGTTTAGTCTGATACTGTGGTTTTATCTGCTCTTCTTGAGTTTTTGAAGTGGTGAGATCAGTTAAAAGGTATACCAAGAGTTAAAAGTGATAATCTAAGTAAGGGTGCTCTACTCTGTATCTGCAAGTGCAATATGCTTTTATGTAGCAGAGAGAAACTTCTTTAACAATAATGTGGCTTGGAGCCAGATGCGCATGTGACAGCTTGGAAAAGGGATATCACAACTAGAGTGCAACAGTGTTTTGTGTCTAGCAGATTAAAGTCTTTAAAGAGCTGAATTTAGACAGTCTAAAATTGTTAGTATTCAGGAAACCCATCTTAGGCTTCTTGTGCATAAATAGTGTTATGGAAATGAATGGCTACTGTAGAGAATTAATTTTTTTATATATATATATTAACAAATACTACTTTTTCTCACTCAGTAACCTCAAGTTAAAATATTCAAGTGTAGCATTTGAGGAAATATCAGCATAAATCCTGCTTATTTTGAGACTGCATTTTTCCTTACCATACCTGTTAAAATTCCATGATGCCATAAGGCTTAAGTCCTGTTGTCACAGACAGGTTCTGAATTAAATGGCATATGCAAATATAGATATGCACATTTAGGTTATTTTTCTTAATTGGCTACAAAACAGCTTAATTACGTCAATTTGTTAAAGAATGTGCACAGCATATGGCACCCACTTGAGCTTGGCTTGTGACACCATTGTCAAATTTATCATAGGTTTTAAGACAGAAGCAATGTAGCCTTCATGTATCTGTCATCTGAGAGCCAGTATGGTTTAGTATGTAAATCTGTATTTAGCTATGGAAAAATCCTTTTATGAGTGTATATAGCTGAGATTTTTTTTTTCTTTCTTAAGCCATTGATAGCAATGAGATACTCTTCAGTAAATGTATGGAGTGTGTGGTTGCATAAAGGTGGTTACTGTTTGGGCTGGAAATCATTACTGGCCCAGGATTTCCCACTAAAACATGTGCAAATATTCCTGATCATGCACCAGTTTGGTTTCTTTTTGCTTTTTGAGCTTGCATTAGTCCATGTTCAGAACTTCGAGATAACTTTTGAATTTTTTAAACTTTTTATACCACTGGAAGAGAAAGAACATCTAAATGAAAGCCTCAAGCTAACTTTATTTTTCAAGTACTTCAAGAATTATACTTCTGAACTGAGATTTTATAAGTTGACTTTCTGCTGAGAACTTACATGAACTTCTTAAAATGTAATTTTATAATGATGCAAACAGGTTAATTGCAGCATAATGACAATTACAATATAAACTAATGCAAAAAGTATTTAAATAGTGAAAAAGTAAACTTTGTATTCTGTACAGCTTTTTTAAATTAAGTTGCTGTAATTCACACTGCTGTGATGTAGATACTGTAATGTGTGCCTTGTAAAATATATGTACTGTATGTTATATGGAGAAATAGATACTTTTAACACTGAAAAACTAGCAATTTGGTACTGGTTGGTATTACTTAGTCTGAAGTGCAACATTTAGCAAACATTTCTGGAAAAGGAATCCATTGGCATTGACATGGCAATGACTTCTAGAAGCTAGACCTTGAAAATGTGAATTACTGCGAATAGCTGTTGGTGGGGGGCATTAGAATAAATTAACTTTCTTGTGTTAAGTGAACATTTCTTACAGGTTTAATGTGAAATTGTAAATTAAACATTAGAGATGGTATTAATAGCTAAGAACATTCCATTATATTAAACTTTGTGTATGAATTGTGCAATAAAGTTACTTTGGAAGAAATGTCAAAGTTCTTCTAAAGCTTAAGGAATCTCTTGGCTTTAGTACCACAGAAGTCTGAAAACTGACTTTTGATCCAAATACAATTGCATTGTACAGGTGATGTGGTTAAAAGTCAGAGCTCTCTTAAACTTTGAAGGGTTATATCAACAAGGTACCTCAATGCAGATCTGCAAAAAAAAAAAAAACTGGCTCTGATTTGACCTCTTCTAGGTACACAAATAAATTGGAACATTCTGAAGTGATGGGAAAAATTAAACAACTCTCTTTCTTATTGAGGAGCAGGTTTGTTTGGGGAAAGGATTTTTATTTTCAGAGAAGTGTGATATACTTTTTCCCCAAGTTATTTCATCACGTTTCTGATAGTATTTTAAAGTTTAAGAATGCTAAGGTTTGGAATATTTTTTTCTTAATTTTTCCTCATTTTAATTAAGAATTGAAATATGTAATTAATGTAACTCTTTCCTCTGTCTAGTTACTTGGCTTATCTGTTTGGATCTTTCGAAGCCAAGGCAGAAATGGGAGCAGAATTCATTAACAGATCAGGAAAGTAGAATGGAAAAAATGACCAGTTCACAGGCACAGCAGGAGGTAGGTGTACCAGAGCAGTTAGCAAACCTTTATATTTACTAGGTTTCAAGTTTAGGCACCATATCAGCGTGATGGGCATGATTCTTTTTTTTTCGTGGGAAATGGTATATTTACCTTCCTTGTATTCCCTTTAAAGAAAATTCTATACATAATTAGAAAGGTTTTCTAATCCATACTCAGCATTTCCAGTTCTGGAAACCAGGGCAACCACTGAGATCTCTGTGTTACAGGTTTGAACTGAGCTGTTCAATCCCACCTCTGTAGAGCAGTCTGTGCCCATTGTATTATTTTTGGAAGGAACATACTGGCCATGGTTCTTTGTGCTTTGCATCTAGCTAGATCCTGGAAGAACAGCCCCCTCATGGAGCCCTAAGGATATTTAATATAAGTAGGAGCGTATGTTAACCTGGCTGGCCTTAATTCTTACACTGCATATACATAATGTTTTAACTTTGTATTCACACACACTCTGCAATGGAAGTAATATGACAGTAATTAAGTATTTTCTTTGGGCTTCTGTTGTTAAATTGTCCCTGAAGATAACTTGCCAGAGGTTTTATCCTCACCTGTTTTAAGTGGGTGAGCAGAATTTTGTTTTAGGAGTGTGTCTTAAACATCAGTCATTTCAAAACTGAATTTTTGTTAACTGTAATTTCTTCAGATACTTGATTCCAAGGCATAGAATTTATCATACATCAGTATTCTTTAATGACTGAAAACTTTTCCTGCTGGGATATGTCACTAGAATTAGCCTGGATGGGGCTGTGTGCTTTTCCAGTGACCACAGTGTGTGATCACCAGGCAATGTTTCGCTCTGAGCCAGCCAATGTTACAGCCGTGAGGGATGGGACAGCACATTCTGCTTTTGTGTCTGAGCTGCCAAGATGTTCATTAGTAGATCGTTACTTACCTCCCTAAACCATCAAAATTCAAATAGTAAACACTGGGCATGGGATTTGTAAGTTTAATTTTAAAAGCAATTACCAGTTTTGTGAACTTAGACAGAACTTTGCACTGTGTCTGCTGGAATGAAGAATACAATCCAATAGGTAATTAAATGAGCATTCTTCTTTGGTTCAAAGTGCTATTTAAAAATGCTAGGTGTTTTAACAAAGTAAGCCTAAAGTATTTGGAAACTTGCACCTCTGAAATGTGTAAGTGTAAGAAGGTAAGTTTGATACAACAATCTGTGCTTCCATGCTGATGTGGTTCTGACCCATTTTAACAGACCTTCAAAAAACTATTTTTTATGTGAGAGAGTCGCTGTCAGTCGTGGTGAGTGAGTAATGAAGTAGTGCTGTTGATGTCTCACTGTTACACAGACTGTCTCACTCTTACACCGACTGTACTGTTTAACTGTGCTTTGAGAGGTGTGGGGGAGAAATGCACATTGCTCAGTTACAGGTGAACCTGTACTCCTGTGCTTCACCAGTGCTGCTCATGTACAGAAATAAAGTTTGTGTACTGACAGAGATGATACTTTAATCTTCATCTAAAAATCTTAACACTTCTTACTAAAGTGTTTTGTGTTATGCTTTTCCTCAAAAGTCATGGTGACTGTAGCAGGATGTCTGTGTTGATACTATTTATTTAAATCTGTCACTTGCTGGCTTCTTGGTTGGGTTTTGTCAGATAAATCTGTTAATGTATGCTCACAAAATCACAGTACACCTTGAACTGCTCTGCCCTGAGGGTCAGGGCTGCTTTCCTGCTCCCAGGCTGAGTGTCTTGACTCTCAGCTCGATATCCACATGAGGCTCCGGGATCAGCAGGAGCTGCTGCATTCCCTGCCCTGGGGCCATGCTTGGATGAGCAGGGAAGCAGGGTGGGCTCCAAGAGAGAGTGAGGGCAGCAGTGCAATTTCACTTTCAGAGCTTTATGCCAGGTCTGAATGGTTGGTTTGCATTAACACTGAATTGTTTTAAGCCAGATAAGCCTTTAGCCCCTTCTCCTAAATAGTGCTGTCTTCTCTATCTCCACTGGGGTTTTTTTTTCAGTTTTAATGGTTTATTTAGGTTTAGTCAGTTTAATTGCACATAGTTTTAGTTCTCCTTAAATGTGGAGATTGGGAGGAGCTGCATTTTTGAGAGATATACACACAAAATCCATAACCATATTCTTTTACAGTTCATTCATAAGTGTAATGTTTAATGCTTCCACAAGAGGCAAAAGATAAACATCATGTAACCCAGGCACAGAAAGAAAAAGCAGTTTTTACAGACACCTTTTCAGACTTGGATTTTAACTAGGCAAAGAGAGCAGAAATGTTTAGCCACATAAAAAGAACAATGATACGAGACAATAAGGCGGCTCTGGGCTGTGAAAAAAATATGTATTCTCCACTAGCAGAGCAAATGCCTTAAGTTTGCTAAAGTAACAGAACAGAAAAGAACTGTTCAGGTAGACAGGTTGTAAACATCAAATAACCATAATTAACCATTTCAGGTTGAAAGTATAAAATGCTTTTGAACAAACAGATTTAAGGAAGCCTTGAATAACATTTGAGCCTCTCTCCTAATGCAGTAAAGTAGGATGTTCTTCCCTCCTGCAGCAGTACTTACCCAGTTGCCACCTGCAGTGATGTTGTTCCAGCCCCTGAGTCAAACCAGCTGTGTTCTAACCAGGTTTGACCTCACTGCAGCTAGGGGGACCAGCCACTGCCCTGTCCTGCACTGGTGGCTGTGTGTACAGCAGTGACTTGTGCTGGATCTGTCTTTCCATTGCAGCCACAGCCTGAGCCCACAAGGTTACTCTGAACAGCCTCACATTAGCACAGAAGTGCAACTTTAAAAAAACAAAACAAGGCAAAGCTTAAGAACTAAACTTGGGAATCAGTAACATTTGCCCAATTAAAGGATGACCAGGAGAAATGTAGTAGTGAAAGCTTGAAAGGATGTCTGTTTATATTTCCCCAAATATAATACTATAAGCCTAATTTCCCCTTAAAAGCAGCACAGAAGAAAGCACAGAAAGCAGAACTTGTGGTCATGACCACTTATGTGTTACTGTGGTTATTGTCAGAATCCCAATTACTGTCCATTCATTGAATATGCAAATCCAGTTTTGTTTTTTTTTTCAATAACAGCTACAGACCTATTAGAACCTGAGGTAAGGTAAGCTGAAAAGGTATTAAATATATATACAAATTTGGTGTAATTTTAAGGAAACTAAAAAAGACATGTAAGTGACAACAAAAGCAACACTAATAGGTGAAACTACCCAAGTAAAGCAATGTTTATCATATGGAAATACTTAAAATTGAAATTCTTCATACCAAGCTTGTTGCTTATTTAGCCTGGCTGCAGATGTTTTTCCCAAATAATGTTATCTTGGTAACAGTTTATTAGGAAGTTCTACTGATGAAAAGAAGACATTTGCATTTGATGCAGCTGAACAGATTAAACCACATTCTCAGACTTCATCCTAAGCAAATGACACCAATCCTGAGACTGCATTCTATGAGCTGCTAAAGTTCCTAACAGTGAGGCCAGCAGGGGCTGCTGACTGAGAACTTGGGACAATTTTACTCTCGTACAGCTGGGCAGCATAATGTGTTTTCACATGATTTTAGGGGTACAAGGAATACAAAATCTGGCACATTGCAGACATTAGGCGGGGGCACTGAAGAGCTGAAGTCAAATTCCCACCACCTGTCTGCAGCCCTAAAAGTCTGCAATCACTGCAGCTCCCTCTGCATGACACTGGCTAACTGTGATGGTGAGTGGATGGCCAGAACTCTCCCTCTTGTGTCTTGGACTCCCTCAGAGCAGCCTTAATTCCAGGCTGCTTCCTGACACCTTTAGGTTTATCTCTCTCTCAGGGGGTTCTTGCGAGGCTGCACAGCTATAGGAGGTGATCTCCTCCTTCCCCTACTTTAGTGCCATTCCTTGCAGTCTCCATTCAGGACAGCAGAACATTAAAAAGGTGTCCTTGTAGGTATGTTTTGGAACTGCCACAGCCTGAGGACAGAGTCTTCAATTCCTCTATACATTTATGCAATTAATGGGTCCTTTGGTACTGGTGGTGTCACCACTGTCACTTCTGGCTGCATTTGCAAGGGCAAGTGAGACCTGAAGAGCTCTTGAAAAGAAGGCTGTAGGTGCTTAAGTTCCAGGAGAAGGGCCTGGCCTAGGAAATAGAAGTGGCACAAGACATGTGACTGAGCACAACATGCAGGGGTCAAGGTCAGGTGAACCTCGATGGGTCAGTATCAGTTACTGGCTTTTTATGCATTAATGCTGAATGCCTGTTTGAAGAAGCCCAGTGTCCCTATGCAGGACATCAGAGAGCCAGGGGTCTAACCCTGGGCACAGATCCTGCCTCAAGGACTGCAGGCCTTTGAATTGAGTTTCTCTGCTGGACTCACAGGCATCCACACCCTCTGCTTCCCCACCCTCGGGTCTTTTTTGGTGTGAAACTGTGTTGCAGCTTCTACAATACATAGGTGCAATCATGTTATAACTTTAATCCTTTCTGAAGGAGTAGTACTGTGTCATAAAGATGATGAAATAGAAAGAAGATTGAAAGTGATAAATACTCCAGTAGCTGTATTTTACTAACCACTTCCTCATAAATAAATACTTAAACATAACATACCATGATTTGAAATGACAGATTTCAAGTGGGCTGGCTTCTGTATAAATAGACAGCTTGACTTCCCATTCAGCTGTAGTTGACTAAAATAGAGACTAAAACAAATGTGTAAAAATACGTCAGAAGTAGGACCAGAACCAGGTCTGGCATTTCTACCACTGATTCATAAGAACACTTCCCTTTTTCAAGTAAAAAATTTCTCTTTACATGCAACCAGAATTATCTGCATAAATTTCTAAGTAATTTGAATGGGCATATCCACATATTCCCATTACAAAGCAATAAAAAAAGTGTTTTCAACTTTCAAGGCAAAATTTTCATTACGTAATTAGACTCATTACAATGTGTAATAGTGATTTTGACACCATATTTTCCACTTGCTAGATTAAAAAGCATTCATCTGCTGTTCTTCGCTAACATCCTACATAACAACAGAAATTAATTAGTCATTGAACAAGATTACCTGATGTTGGTTTTTCTTGTTTTCCAATATAACTGCTGAAAGATTGAATTAAAAACTGTGTTGGAACACCTTCCAGAATGAAAGAGTAGTCTCAAAATTCTGCACCCTATAAAAACTGCTAATGAATAAAGGGTTAAACTTAAAAGTGTTAAAAGCCATGACTGGTACTGAGACTTGCAGGACCAACCCAGGTAGGTGTGTGCTGTCAGCATCTGTGGGATCCTCAGGTGCACAGCACAGCTGCATTACAGATATTCTCTGGTTTCCCAGGCTACACTGCAGGGCACAGTTAAGACAGAATGAAACAAACAGTACATGATTCTGAGGTTGCATTTAATATTTACAGCAATCTTTGAAAGCCTAATTTTTGTAGAAACAAAAATCTTTGCAACGAGAATAATGCAGTAACAGGTGACAGAAAACGCTGTTTACCTTCCACAGGTACTCCCTTTGTCTCTGTACTGTTCAGTTATGTCTCCATAGCATCAAAGACAGATGATTTGAGGTTAATCTTATCCTGCTTAAGAGGGACATATTCTGGTTTCTCTGAGTCTGTAACTACTTAGACAGAGTAGAAATATCTTCTGTTCTCATGGCATCAGCCAGGAAGCTGAGTTCATTGCACAGAGTCTCGTACCTGAAGGCCATCCGGATCTGGGCAACATTTGTCTTTCGAATGTCATTTCCTTCAGGCCCTTCCTTGCAGTAATTCACCCCTAAGAATTTCTGCTTTTCCTGTGAATGGGATTAAAAGTCAAAAGAAGAAGTCAGCTCAACTGCTTTGACTTATTGCAGAAATAAGTGTTAGTTGAATGATTCCAGTACAAGTGAAAAGAGCAGTTTCAGCCAGCTGGCGGTTGAACTCTTCCTCAGAGTCTTAACCAGTTCAGGAGATTTTAAGGCCAAAGTTTATCCATATAATCACTCAAAAGTGCACTCAGTCTGGCTTGCTAAAACCCTCTGCATTAGTGTTCAGCCTTCACTGCCACATCTTGCACGTGAGAGGGCAAAAAGAGGCTTAGGTCGCTTTTGTTGGTTAAAGGTGGCACAAGAGGAAAATGAGTAGTTGTCTCCAGGGAATATTGGAAGAAACAATAGAATATACTCATGAAGCCCCTTCAAATACCAGTTCCTTCAGAGAAATGTTCAAAAGTGACATAAAAGAGAGAATGCTCTAAAGTATATCCTAGAGAAAGCCTTGGCTGTATAGAGTTTTAAATTCAAAAGGAAATTTAATCTCATCTGACTGCCTATGAAAACCAGAATATTTTCTGTAGTACTCTCTTTTAAGTAAAAAAACATGTCTTACTTATGACAGGCAGTTTGGTTTCACTTAATGCTAAGACATGATGCAGAAAATCACTGGCAGAAGGATATCACCCAAATAATTAAAAGTTTGTAACTGGAAGGAGAACTGAGTATAAACAGACATCTGGTCTCTCTACATATTTTGAGAATTCCAAAACAAAGCTAATGGGGAAAAGTAATATTAATAATTTACTTGTAATGTAAGACTGCATAGCAGATAGTTTGTGACTATTTCTGGAAAAGAGGACAGGGATGTGCACAGATATATCACTAAGCACCTCCTATTCAGTGTTCAGACTGTTGATTTCTGGGTTCCTACTTGCCTTAATATTCACAGGAGAGGTTTTCCAGCCATACTTACCTTATCTGACAGTCCGCTCTGTAGAACGCTGTTTCTTGCTATTTCACACAAGTCACACGTACTTAGTTTCCACACCTGAGCTGCAATAGCATATTCTTCCATGAGAGCTTCCTGCAGCACCAAAATACATTTGATATTAAATTATACGTAAATAAGATATAAATGGGGATACGTACTCATTACTAATTAAGGATTTTATACATGCTCTTTAGACAGCTGTGAAAAATTAGAAGTTTGAAACTTTAAAACGACAACTACTATGAAAAGAATTGTTCATTTCAAATTTCCCAAGGACTACTGGTTAATAATTAATAGGCACTGGGTATCCATTTAGCCTAGCCTAAGAAATTGCAGCCTGCAGTCCAGATCCTTGGAGGCATTTCTTAGGCGATTCCAAAGGAGCCCCCAGGGTACACAAACACCCTGGAGCACCCAGTTGTAAACCTGAGTGATTTTGCACATGGACAGGTAGCAGGGCAATTTCTCGCTCCGGCCCTCCCACGCCAGGCGGGCGGGCGTGGCCCCATCGGGCTGGCCCAGCCCAGGGCCTTGCACGCTCCGTGTGACTGCATCCGCGCCCGGCCAGCAGCAGCTCCGTGTCCCGGGCCAGAAGCCAGCCCGGGCCAAGGCTAGCAGGGCTCCGCTTGTCCTGAGACACGGAGCTGAGTGACGGACGGGCCCCTCCAGGCACAGCATGGCTCAAATCAGTGCCAGCCACAAACGAGGGCATCACAGCCAGTGACCAGGCACTCCTGTCCTGCCAGGCCACCCAAGGGCAGGAATCTGTTCCAGCTCACTGAGCAAGCAGCTCGTATGTCATCTTGAGATTCCACATCGTGTTTTTGTAATGTACTTCCCCAGACTTATTAGAGTAAGGAAACTGGACTTTCCTGGCACTCTAGAGGATTGTTTATGAAGGCTCAAACCTCCCTTCAGCCTCATCCTTCATTTTATACTTCAACAGCCAACACTGGAGAGGCAAGAGTACAAAAGAAACATAATTAGGAAATCAGACATTTCCTTCTGAAGCCTAACAGTGAGTAGTAGACAGAGAATGAGGAGGGAGAATGAATGAAGTGACTGAAAGACATGACACTACGTCTTAAGCAATGAAATAAAACAGCTTTCAGGTCATTCTGGACCCGTGTGGTGCTGGTGGCAAATTCAAAGCTGGTGCTTTTTGCAATTCCTACCTTTGTGTAATGAAACTGCATAGGATCATCTGTGGAGAGGGAGACGTGCAGTCCCTTATGGAGAAATTCCCGTAGGGGGTTTTTGGAGTACTCCAGGAATAGGCTGTTGTTACTAAGTGGGGACATAGCAATGGGTATTTGTGCAAGGTAATACAGATACTGGAGGACAGGACTCTGAAAAACAAAACATAGTCAGGATTTAATGGTGCTATGGGATAATGAAAAGAGAAGGATTTCTCTTAGATAAAATGGAAACAGCACTACAGGGAGAAGCCTATGATCAAAAAAATTAGGTTGACATTGAACCATGACTTCTCCAGGAAATATTTAGAAGTCTGAATTTTAAATCTTACTGATCTTTATAAAAATAATTTATGTTCTTAAATATAGGTGTCATCTTTTTAAAAATACGGTGACTAATATAACTGTAGTTTAGTAAGTATATATACAACCATTATGGGCACTGCATTTGATATCAGCTGCATACCTTCCCCTAAAACCTGAAAGTCACAGAAAAGAGATGGGCATGAACTGCTAAGCTGTTTTTTATTTCCAAAGCTGCAGTCCAACAGATAAATTTTAGGAGCAAAAGAAGTTTAAATTTATGAGAAGTCATGTGTTGCTGTTGTACATAATATAAATAATCCGTGATCACGTCATCTTTATTACTGTTTTGCCTTAGCAACCTATGAACCTAACAAGTGCCTTTATTGCTGTTACTATTATTAGTACCTGCTATGCCATCTTATCACACCAGAGCATGCAGGAGAGAGGGAAGAGGAGAATGCTTTGCTCACACACTGCTTTAGTGCTACTCTGTCTGGATCTAATTATATGAATTACTATTTGTGAGCATAGTATTGGACATGATTGTAGGTACATTTTTTCTTTGTTCTTGGTTATGTTGAAAAATACAGAGAATTTTCCAGCATTAACCAGAAAAAAACTCACTTAAAAGGGAACTCCTGAAAAATTACAATAAACTCAGTACAAGTCTGCCACCCACTGACCAATTATTTTAATTATGAAACAGTGCCCTGGGGATGGGTTGAGTGATGATTTTCATTAACTAATGTGCCAGGAATTATAACATTTGTTCTGTCTAAAATATGGTTGTGTCAAACAGCTGTGTTGAATTTCTTGATCAAAATAATGGCCTCCTCTGGACTCCCTCCAAGAAGTCCACGTGTTCTGGTGTTGGGGGGCATCTGGGTGGAGTTTCTGACCAAACTGAAGAGTTACTCAAGCCTTGCTAAGAAAGTGAATTAATGGGGCAGCCCAAAATTAATTTTGGACTGCCCAGAAAAATGTCCATTTGGTGCCTTCTGTTTGAACCAGTGATGGATGTCTGAGCACACAGTGATGAGTTTAGGAGAAACCAAGCAATACCTTCTTCAGGAGCAATCCATGAGAGATGTTGTCTGCTGTCAGAAAGGCAGAAACGAGGTGTGTGATAGACCCAGCTTCTCCACAGTGAGGTCGAAACAGGAAAGTGCACATGCCTCTTTCCCTGAAGAGATTAGAAGCAAGTTACACTTTAAAAAAAGCACTGATCTTTATCTATTTGGTATATATAAGTGCCAGTAATATGTGAATTTAAAAAGATGAAAATTAAGTTACACATTCTCATATAGTTTGATGTGACATCTACCCAGGGCTACCTGTAGTAGGCTGCTCAAAAGGGCAGGTCCCTCTACCCAAGCCCCTTCTACCACCAGATATATTTGTGTCTTCTTGCCTTCCCCAGTTACATCTCATTTAGCAATTGTCTACCCACTGGGTGAACAGATACTTAATGGACTTCAGTGTAGTGAACTGACAGATGGAAAATTCAGTAAACTCATGCAACCTGTGGCTGCAAAATTCCTGGTTCAAAATGAGGGAAGAGGGGGAAGCATGTTGCCAAGAGTTAGCTAACAGTATCTAGTGTGATCAGAGCCTGCCATCTCACCAGGTTAAGTGTAGCATAAAACCACACCTGCAGAAGCAGAGATGATCTAGGAATGTTAGTTATTACACCAGACTTCCACTGTAATTTCTAGAATTATGTTATCATCTACATTAAAAGTGATGCTGGGATTGAGGTTATAATGGACCCTGTTATTCAGTGCAGACAAATGTCCCACAACTATTTGGAGATGTTTAAAACACAATTTCAACAAGGAGTGCTAGAATATAAGGCAGTTCTAGGGTGGAAGTTAGTAACATTTCTCCTGATGTGAGGATGTAATCCATCCTCACTAATATTACCAAAAATATAAAACAGTCTTGTCAGGGCTTTGTTGACTCAAGCACTTAGATTAACAGGGTGAACAGTTAGTGACTCATTGGTGAATTCTGTCAGTATCTCAGCTATAAAGAGTATTTAATGATTATCTTGGGGCATTTTAATACAGTAGTCAAAATGATCTTGAGGTAAAAAAGAAATGCATTAGTTCTGGCAGAATCTGTCTTTGGAACAGAAAAAGCATGTAGACTACAGAGAATGTAAAGGAAGTCAGGGGAAAGGGATGACTTAGCTATCTGCTGTAGTGTGTCCTTCCCATTATAGAATTAAAACTAACTACTACACCTGATTATTGCACATCCAAGGTAATTTAAGGTGGATGTTTGCATTATGAGTTTTGATCAAATAGAATGATAAAGAAATGCTTGAAGTAGCAGTGGGTGAGAAGAAATAACATTTTGAATGCTAACTTGGATAAAACTGTAAAATGACAAATCTGTGCACCTTCTATAAGAAAATCCCAAAATGTTTTCTAGATAACTAAAATAACCCAAATAACTAACTGAAATGAACCAAATCCTTTCAGGGTAAGTGATGACACTCTCACATTAGTGGATAACCTCACTGTGCCTCGGCTGGAGTCAGCTGTGCAGGGCACTCAATGAGTCAGCTGCAAATTTAGCAATATAACCTCACATTGAATTTCAGGCTTTCCTGAGCCTGATGCTGAAATCTGCTCTGACAGTCTGATGTCACATAACTCCCTCACTACTTGCCCAGACGCTGGTCTCAGAGGTAGTAAAACTGAGTGAGTCAAGAAGCCTGCTAAAGGAAATTAGCTGATGTGCAGTTTGCAATTGTGTCCTACTTGGTCTGTCTCTGAATGCAGCAGTGTGCCAGAAGATTACTTTGTGACTTTTAAATTACCTGGAGATAGCCAGGGACCAAGGGGTAGGTACATTGTATTTGGGAATCTGCTGCAAAGCCAAGCAAAGGGCAGTAAATGGGTTTTGTGGGGTTCCTTCTTTTGTTTCGTTTGGTGTATGCAGCTTGAAGGAGTTAAAAAACCCCAAAATACACACAAATACCAAACCAAGATATTAATCTGATGCCTCTACAATTTCTGATTTTTTAATTTGAATTAATTCTACTGTTAGTATTTTCAAAATATCTCAAGTACTCAACTCCAAGTAATTCAAAATAACCCTTGCTTCAGAAGATCTGTAATCTAGACACTGACAGTCTGAGAGAAAGATCATGATTTTCTGGGAGCTTGTAAAATAGCAAAGTGTCTACTTACCTCCTAAGGTTGTTTAGCAACATGATGTTGACATACATATAATACAAATAATAGCTATATGGGGGATTCTTCTCAGTGGTCCAGAGGTCAGGGTTAAGGCTCTTGTCAGAGAACATATGGCCACTGTGTTTGGATTCATCATCAACACTGTCAAAGCCAGTCACCTGGTGGGAGAAGAAATTCACAGAAATAAGGGGCTTCAAGAAGCAAATTTCAGTGCCACTTACTCTTGCCTCAGGACGTGTTTGAACAAGCATCCAGTCCCTCCTCTTTCATTTCCATTCCTACCCTAGCAGTCCTGCTGCTCTAAATCCTACCATACCATGCACACAGCAGGAATAACATGTTTTGTCAAAGTTTTACCCATTTTTTTTCTTCTGAGACAAAGAGGAAGCCCAGGTGCACAAAAGCCTTCAGGCTCCTGTGGGGGTTTACAGAGCTGCAAAGCTCCAAAAGATCCAGACTAGAATCCTTTGAACTCATCTGCTGTCTTTGATAAGCAGCTCAAAGCAAGAGGCTCCCAGCAAACGTCAGAGCTGTGATTTGAAGCACACTCAGAGATGTCTGTGTTAACCTTGTCCCAGCAGCTACATCCCCACTTCTCTCCTGAGTTCCATCACCATCTACACAACGCTTCCTTTCAGCTTCCTCCTTCTTGGAGGTCAGTTCAGAAACAGCTCAAAATACCCATCCTGGATGGTGATGCACAAGAGCATGCAAACATTTTTGGTCATTAATGAAAGGACAAATAAATAGCTGCTGAGCTGTTTCTGAGGAAATAAACAGATTATGTGAGAATTGGACCTCACACAGACTTGTACTAAATTATGTGTGAGGGCTTTGAGACAATAATAATACGAGCAATCTGGATGGAGAAGGAAGCTTTTTTAGTGTCTGGGAACAGCTGTGGACCAAAAAAAATACAAGCAGTAGAGGATCCATTTCATGTGAGAAAGAAAACCCAAACATACTTACATATTTGAGGAATAGGTGCAATTCTTTATGGTCTTTGGGATTAATTGTTGCTTCAAACAAAGGTACAAAGATGTTCTCCAACATCTTCCCAAAACTAGGCAGAATATTTTTAGACCTAAATATGTCACTGAAGGGGAAAAATAGACACATTCTTTAATAAGCTTGTATTGTCCTTCACTTTTGTATTTTCTGTTATTTGTGTACATTCTAGAGCTTCAGTTCCACCAGGATTCAGAAATTCAAAAGTTTATGTCAGGGTAGATTGTCTCTGTGCTCTGTTTCCTCCACTGCCTGGCACTCTGCTGCATCCAGGCTCTGCTGAAGCCCTCAAGTGCTCCAGAAACAGAGACAGGATGCAGGGGCAGATGCTGCCTCAGAGCAGTGACCCTGTCCTTTACAACATTCACATATTAACAGGGGAGATAATGAGCTACCTCTTGTGAAAGATTCTGTTTCCTAAAGCTGTAACTACTCCAAATGAAAGTAGAATGCTGTGCTTTAGTGAGCCTTTCAGAAAAAAGGGATAGTACTTCCATGTACCACTAAGTGCATGGTCTATTCCAAGTGCTGACTGTGCCATGCATGTCAGAAATTGCTAGGTAAGAAATTAAAGGAGAGAAACTTTCTCCCCAGTGAAAAGCACACTCTGGGGGATATATGTGACTGTGACAGCTCCTTCTCTACTCATACCCCAACTGTGACATTTCAAAACACAAAGCTCAGCTATTATGTCTGACAAAATTACCAGAGGACACTGTATTACAACACACAGTATTGGAAACAAAGAAATAAAGTCCCAAAGGATGCTTAAAAACTAAGAAGAACTGATAAAGATTAAAGTTTGAAAATCATCTGTCTGGGTTGTTTCCAAGTTCACTGTCATTTAGTCACTAATCTTGATGATAACAGTTTGACAGAGCATTTTCTACTCCTTCATGGAATTCAAGAGTTGATTTATTCTCATTACTAAATTGTATTTTAATTGCCTTTGAATGCAGCTTGATTTCACCCAGTTGTAATTTTTGGTTTCAATGTCTTCAGACTTACACATAATTCAAAGTAGTTTTGAACAGCTTCATAAAGAGTAGATTCAATCCCCATCTCCGGTCTTTCACCCCCAGACTGTCAGGAAAACTGCACCAATGGTCAAAAATAAATCTCCCAAGCTATTGCTTATAGAGCTACAGGACAGCTAATAAGCCATCTAAATATTATCAGAAATTAAATCATTGGTATGATTTCAAACTATGAAGATTACCAAGAGCTCCTGATTACTTACTAGATTCTGGGAACCTGAATTATCCAGCGCATATTAGGGGAATAAACTTTATGCTTAATGAACCATTTTGCCAAGTTCAGCCATTCATCTGGAGACCGTCCATAAATGGATAAGCGGGGTTCTGTGTACTGGTACTTACTTTCTTCTAGTTCACGGGCTACTTCCTAGTAAGTAATAAATATATTTGCTTTAATATGAACACTAAGATAATTTACAGCTAGAAATATATTTATCATTGTATTTCCCTCAGAGCAGACATAACTGTATTGGCAGCCTTCAAAGATAAAGGGAATCTCTTGTCTTTCAATCCACTGTTTTATTTTAGGCATCTAAATACTCTACTAGCAAGCTAGCCCAAATATCATGTGAGTATAACTTAACTGTACATTTAACTGGGAATAACTCTAACACCTCCTTTTGAAGAACAATGTTTTTATGCAGTCATTACTAACACCTTTGTCAGACCTACATTTAAGATAAATCAGAATTAGACTATTTAAACTACAGCAAACACCTACATAAAATACACAGAACAATGGAGAATCTGACCCAGAATCTGTGGTAGTAAGCAGTTTTACAGCAATTAATTTTAGACAATACTTCTGTATATTCAAAAAGAGCTGACATCTACTACATCACAAAAACTAATTTTTTGTTCTAAGAAATTAATTTGAAGCCTGTTGTGTGCATGTGCAGATGCAGAGTTATGCAGAGGCACTGCCCTAGCTCCTCCTTCCCTAGCAACTACCAGTAGTCAACTAAATCCTAACAAAATATTAAACCAGTGAACTGACCCTCGGCTGCTCTCCATTAGATTAAAACTACCCACAACTCAGCTTTGAACTCATAAACAGCTTATGTGCACATTTCTAACTCATAAAACTATTCAGAAAGCAGCAAGGGCTGGTTTAGCAGAGGTCTTTTTCTGAGGAAATGCTGGAGCAAGCCCAATACTTGGAATCACTTAACCATAGTGTTAGGTCTGTATACAATTATGACATCACAAATCTATTACAAACCTTCATTTCTCTACAGCTGGAAAAAGCTTGAAACTTATTTACCTTGACCATACGAGCAAAATATTCACCACCAATATAGTTCTCAGTCTTCAAGTACAAGTCCCTCAGCTCACTGGCACCAACTGGATTGTACTTGGAATTGAATTTGTCAAATCGATGGAATGTTTGACGTCCCTGGAGGAGGAAAAAAACCCAAATAACCGTAGTTTTAAGAACACGCAATAGTTCATAAATTAAATTGCCTAATATTAAAAGGCACAGAAACGAAAAATCCTGTGATAACTTCTTTCAAACATGCACTGTAATGCATGAAGTCAAATTCTGATTTAGTAAGTTATCATGCAAACATTGTAAGAACTAGAATTTTGCACTTGGAAAACTTAGCTCTTTCTCATTTGTTTTGTCATTTCACAAGACTTACTGCGTGGACATCTAAAGAGTCTACAGTGAGGTCATAGGGGTCCATGTGAAGGCCCTCGAAGACTTGCTTTAAAGTCATCTTCTTGCCTTTTTTCTCTGCAACAATCCTGTCGGGCTCTGTTTGATAGGTGTGCTTAATAAACCTCAGTAAGTGCTTCTGGTTCATGCAGGCAGCAGCATGGATATGAGTGTCAACCTAAAATCAAAAGGTTATTTAAGCTTATCATCCATCTACGTAAACTTAATTAGCAAAGTATCTATGTCACTGACAACAGGGACTAAAGCCTTCTAAAATATTCCTTAAGTAACAAATGGATTAGTGCCTAAACAAATCAAAATGTTTCAGAACTCTGAGATTTTGATTTTGGTAGAATTATTCAATAAGCAGAACTGTAAGTAAAGTAGCCTTCAATTAGTAGTTTCCTATTTAAACAGGAAAATTTTATCAACAAGATACATTCTAAGTGCCAATCATTGACCCTGGGTTCAGATTAAACTTGACGCTTCCTTAAAGGATAGTCTGACCCCTTAGTATCCTTTTACTTCATTCATGAATCAACAATGCCTCTCTAGTTATAGACTGTGATTATAACTATCCTCACTGACTGAAGGGACTTGGAATTCTCAGCCATCTCCAAAAGCAGAATTCATTTTTGTATTTCAACCATATGAAACATCTTAGGTCACTAGAACTGAAGGATATACATGTGAGATTTTTGTCACCATTTTTTCTAAGTTTAATTATAATACAGCAACTCATAATGCTGACAGACTTTTCAGATCTCTTTTCTTAGATCTCTTCACACACTAAGGGAAGTGCAAATTCACAGAAGGGCTGAGAGTACTCCTTCCGGTTTTGTGGGGAAAAAAAAAAAAGTATTGACAAGAAACAAAAGATTTCCACAGGTCTGCTTTGCTTTTGCTCAGAAGCTTGCACTGCTACCTGAGCAGCCTCTATTGGAACACAATCCAAAGAAACGACTCACAAGATCTGGGTGTTGGTTGTCATGTAAGTTTTCCCTGTGTAAGTCCTTAGTAACAGTAAAAGAACTTCTCAAATAAACCAAATACTCTGATAAGCCAGCTATAAGGAGCCACTGAACCTAAATGTCTGAAAGGACTCTGATCCAGGACTCCTCTGTCCAGGAAACTGCAAGCATGGACATGTACAAAGTGAGCCCAAGGCATTCCCCTTCGTGCAATGACTCTGCAATTTCACATGCTACCAACAAAACTAATCAACATCCTTATCTGCTTTTAAAGATCAGCAGGAAACACATCACAGAGCACATGAATAAGCCACCCTCCTGCAGTGTAAACCTGGGTTTATGCCATGACATCTTGGCCACAGGAATGCCACTGCTTCGCTTGGCACCTGGAGTCATTTTATTTGCATGTTGTATATACACAAGTTGTTGCAGCTTCTCCCTCTGAATGTCAATAGCATAAGTAAAGACCAGGACATAAAACTGAATCCTAAATCCTTAATTGTTAATCACTGCCTGATTAAAATATACCAGACACATTAAAGCTAAATGAAAAAGCAAGAAACATTGCTGTCTCAGAACATAAAGTACATTATTAATGCACAGGAAACAATGCTGTGTATAAACAGTAAACACACCTCCACACAATCTATTCTCATCCTCCTCAGAGTACTTGTATAGATATTTGAGCCCAAGTGGATTTTATACATGTGCTTACTCAGGTTAATAAACATTCTCTGGGTTAGGCACAGATGTTGTTTACTGTAAGCTCTTCCGGGAGCATTGAAATACTGCTAGGCTTGGTCAGCTTGTATAGGACAGTGGAACAACAGTTACCAGATGCCCTACAGGCTCTAAATGCTAATGAAAAGCAAGTCATAAACAGAGAATACAGGTGTAGGGACCCTGAATAAGTGTAGTTTATTGAATTTCACAATGCAGTGGTTCCAGTAGTGGCTCACCTACTGGAATTAATGAGTCTTGAAAAAAGTCAGAACAAAACAAGACACAGCACTTCCTCTTTATGTAAATCAACATGAATTCACTGCTGTTAGGAGGACAAGGATGGAAAGCAAGGAGGCTTTTTTTTTCTTTTGTTTGCTTGTGTGCAAAAATCACATTGCTTTTAAAATGCTGCTTCCTGTTGGGAAATAATTCTCTGGAGTGTCCCTTTGCTGTTCAGTGATCTCCTGTGACATCTTCTCCAGTCCCCACAAACACATCACACACAGCCCTAGAGCTGAGCTAACCACAGTAGGTTTATTCTGAGAACAAAGATCTGCCTTTATACGTACTTTTTTTTTACCTCCTTCAACCTAAACATATATATCTATGAAAAGTTAAGAGACCTTTCTGGAATCTCCTTCATGCTTCTTCCAGAGAATATTCACTACTTTAGCTACCTTTTTTTACTACCCAGTATAATTTGACCTTTAAGCAAGCAGCAACTTCAGTAATAAAAAGTCATAAAAGACTCAAGTCTAAAGTCATAAGAGTATCACACAGCTTTTCTTCTTTATTTTTTTTAGCATGAATGCAACTTTTTGGAAGGTTTTAAGGACTTGAGCTTTGAGCTACCCTAGCACATAGTTAGTTAGTGTGTATGCTTTTGTGCATTTTTACCATGCAGGGTGCAATCCTAACTAAATGAAGTATCTGAACACAGAATCTTTAGACAGAGCTTAGATGGGCTGATTTGGTTAGGCAGATTGTTGTCATTATTGTTGTTATTATTATGTGAAATGTTATCATGCTAAAATATTGTTACTAATCTTATTGTTATTTATTATGAAAGACTTCTACTAAAACAATTTGAACAGACTGAATTCATACAAGGATGACAAATACCCCCTTTGCCTCCTTCCTCCCCCCAAAAAAAGACAAAGCCACTCCCAGTCTAAGATGTTACTATTTTGTTCTTCATACAATACATAAAATAAGCTGATGTTTTTCTGGACCATGAGTAACACACCCCCACCACAAGGTTTATTTTTTTCTGTTTGCAAACATTCTCCTTGCATTTTCAAATTCACTATAGTGCCATTCCAACTCAGTTTCTCCTTAGTGGAAAAAAAACCCTGGCTGCATTCCCTTAACCCGATTTCCTGTTGCACTGCTTATTGTCCCCTCCCCCAGCAGAAAACCTTTCACTCAAGGTCACATTAATCTTCAATGGAAAGAAAAACAGAATGACTGACAGAAGCCTGTCTTGGAACACAATATTATACCTTCAGTGAACTCACCCTTGTAACAAATGGAAACAGTTGTTTACACAAAGGTTAAATTCTTGTAATTCCATCATTCAAGCCATGGTGGACATCAGCTTTCTTGCACCATTAAAGGATGGTAGAATGCCCTTCACTCAGCAATTCTCCATGTAACGAGGCCAGGCTTTCTTTCCCTGCAGATTCCTACTGTGTACAACTTCCAGCTTGAAGGAGATCTCATTGCCCTCCACATCTAACCAGCATCAGCCTCCCTCAACCACTCCGCCTCCTCCCTTTTCTCCCTGCATTCCTTCTCTTGCCTTCCACAGTCACTCAGATCTCCACAAAACCTCCACCTCAGATCTGTTTTATGGATGCTTATCTGTGCATATCACTGACAGTGGTGCACTGAATTAGGCATATGAGCTAGATTCACAGTGATAAGTGATTAATACAGCAAAAAGAAATGCCAAGGCCAGCCCTTTTAGTAACACTGAAGTTTTCCAGGGCATGGATTAGTAGTATCCACAGCTGTAAACTGGCACATTTTCTGAACACATACACTTTCATTTGTAAATACTTCTAACCCAATAGCTATGGGCTGCATGAACTTGACACTGAATCCTCTGCAGGCTTTACTTCAGTGCTGAATTGAAGGGAAATCATTCCTCATCCCACAGCTAGACTCTCTGCTCATCAATACATTCATACTGCATCAGCTTTTCTGATAGGATGCAAAGCTTTATATAGTGGGATTGATTTTCTCCTTGCAGTTCTTTAACAGGCGTGAGAGGCAGAGGCACAAAATACTCTGTGCTCGGGTAGTGCAGGAATGCTCCTGGCAGCAGAAATAGTCCCTAGAGCTGTGCAGAGCTCCTTGGGAGCTTGTCTAATTCTTATTTATTCCATGCAGAGCAACCCAGAAACCAGGAGAGGTGAGAAGAGAATCCCTGCATATCCAGCTTCTTGTTTGGCTGCAGAATCTAATCCGAGTGTTTGTATTCACACAAATACAGAAATACACTGCTGTGAAGAGAATATCTCTTGTTCTGTTCTTTTAATTACTAAAAGAGAGAGGAAAAGCTTTCTTTACACTCTCAACAGAAATTCTGCATTATAATCATTGGTGCCTTTACACCTGATCGTATTTTGTGCTCACTTGCAAGACTGAGGGTAGGGACAAGAATTTGTCTCAGCATCTCTGCAAGGCAGAAGGGGAGAAGCAGCACTCAGCTTTGAAAGCACAACAGCCAGCCTTAACTGCCAGTTAACAGTGGCAAGGCGCCATTCCATGTCATGCTGAAGGGACATTCCCTTTGGATCTGATGCTAACCCCTAAGTCTTCACATTCACTGTCATTTTGGCTTATATGAGAAACTATTTAATCACCAAAGTCAGTTAAATAGCTACTGGGGGAAACAAAAGAAACATTAAAAAAAGCAAACTTAGAATGAATCAAAGTTCAGAGAAGTTGAGGTATAGGTTTACTGTTCACTCACAAGGCTTGTAATCAAATGTTTAAAAAGCAGACATCTGCTGATTTCATTCAGTATTTTTTGTTATCTATAGAATTTAGTAGCATTTAACCCCACTCTTAACTTTCCTTCTTACAAATAAAACCAGTGGTATTTCAACTCTGTGATCTTACAAACCAGCTAGAATTTACTTCCTCTTTGTCTAACCAATAATTTAAAAAAACTCAAAAATTCAGTTGTAATGCCCTCATCCAACGGATGTCACAGAGGCAGCCAGCTATTGCAGTAGAGCATTCAGCAGCGCTGTGAATGCAGAAACTGCATTCTCCCATGCACAGTTCCCCACACCAGGTTGGGCACCTGCACTAGTGAGCCTATATTCAGGAGAATGTGATGGGTAAAAGTCACTGCTAGGACATATCCTCAGGTCTGGTTTGCTGACACACTGAAATAGTGGCTACAGAAAGAAAGACTATCCAAAGAGGCAAGGCTGTGATTTTTTTCATCTTTAGAAACTGTATCAAAACTTTGCAGTGAAGGACACCTGCCAATTCAGTACATCCATATCCATTACAAAGGTGGCAAATAATGTTAGGTAAAAAAATCTCTTGGCTTCACCTCAAAAAAAAAAAGTGTCTGCTCTGAGTTATCTGAGGCTGTTGGGCACAGACGTCTACAGGAAGCCCATCTCAAACAAACCTCACATATAGGGCAAGACACCCTGATACACAAAGGTTAAAACAGTTCTGAGTTTGTGTACCACGGAGCTAAACTCTTGTTCCTGAATTTCACTCTTCATGCAGGCAGTGTTATGTGGGAAATGTGTGTTGCCTGCACTTTGCTGTGCACCAGCTGGAGGACATGAGGAATCCTGCTGGTGGCAGACTCCAGAGTCTCCTCTAAAGTTAGTGTTTTCCTCACAGACAGTTGTTCATCTCCTGTGGAGAGCCAAGGGGAGCCTTACCACGCTGTCTTACCACCTGTGCATTCTTGTCTGTCTACAGAAATACCTGTGTCCTTAGTAAAGGGCAATTTTCCAGGTGCAGCTTGATCAGTGCAAAACATATCTTGGGCTGCACTCTGGTTAAGTTCAATATGCAAGATATAAACATGCATGACCCTTGTTTAAGATGAGCCTTATCTTGGCTCATCTAAATCATCCCAGATGATCTCACTGGAAGAGAGCTCCTATTAAATCAGAAAAAAAGTGGGGAAGAGGGTAGGAGGCAGGGGAAAACCAGTAATGTTTGGTTGCCATGCTAGCAATTAATCCTGGCCAGCTTTCTACTGCACCTTTCTAAATGCAGCAGTACACGTTCACTGACTGACCTTGCCACCACATTCACATCTGTTCTAATTTTGGCATTTTCCATCCATTACTTTGGCTCTTTCATATAAACAGATTGTACCAGGACCTCCACACTTGTGTCTGAGGGATGTGACACACAGCTTCACCAACAGCCCTTTGGGAAGGTGAATCCTGTTCCTTGCTTCCCTTGTGAGCAGTAAGCACTTCTTAGGATTGACTTAACAGAGAGACAACCTGAAAACATAGGCTGAGAAGTGTGGCTTTCTAATGTTTCACTGCTGATACTGCTATTAGCAAGGAAGCACTTCAGGGAAGTTACAGTTCCAGACATTACTGGGGTTAGCAAAACATAGGGAAAACAAGATTATCTGGGGGCTTACAGGAATTGTGTCTACAATGCAGTTTACTTTCCAGAGTGCTTCAGAAAAATACTACTTGTGAGCTTGCTTCATAAAAATACTTTAAGCAAGATTAACTCTGTGCAGCAGAAATTTTTCAAACAGTACCTGGCAGTAGGAATGGTGTCTGGCAGAGAAGAGCAGGCTGGTTCCTGCTCTCTGGAATGTGCTTTTTGCCAGAGGGGAAACAACGCGCATTTTGGGCTTTTGAACAATATGAATCCTTTTGTAGAGTTGCTTACTCAACAGCAGGTAATTAAAAAATAATTAAGATATGCCCAGAGACATTGAACATTTGCTTTTAGATCAAAAGCTGAACTTAGCAACTACAATCCTGTTAATTACAACTTCTCAGTAATCAAACTGATTGTGGTAGTCACCCAGTCCACACCTCTGCATGTCTCAGTCACCATGTGTTTTATTATTGAAGTCTCTGTCAGCTACTGAAGGGTTTTCTCTGAATGTGGCACGTAGCAAATGTCTTTCCAGAGTTATGCAAGAAAAAACTGTCAGGTTGGGAACTGAGTCTCCCAAACCTGACACTTGAGTGAATTAGCTGACAGATCCTCCCCTCCATACATTTAACAGTCAGAAGGGTGAAATCCATTAGAACTTACCTGACAAATCATCTGCTTCCACCCTTGTGATGGACACTGAAACAGTTTATTACCACAACAGTAGCCAGCAAACACACTGGGCATTATAGGGAAAAGTCAAGAGGACTTTTTCATGAACTAGTGCTAACCAAAATGTAAAAGAAGGATTAGTAAGCCCTAAAATTACAAAATAAGGATTACCTCCCTCCAGTTGCATAGAGAAACAATGCAAAATGGACCCAAAGTGGTTAAAAACACCAGCAACAATTGTGAAGAAATCTCACCTATCTAAATGAAGCAGTAATTCCAGTAACTTCCTCTCCACTTCAGGAAAGGGAAGTAAATGAAGAAGCCTAACACTGTTGCTTCCATGCTTTGAAGAGAACGCAGCTCCCTTGGGTGTGAATATGTCAGGAAATTAAATCAGCTCCTTGATTCTCCTACCTGTCTCCTAATTATAGCCCAGTGTATCTCAGAGGGAGCCAAGACTACAACTCAGATAATCTTTTTACTTAATATATCACAGACTTTTTTTACCAGATACTGATGGCAGCATGAACCCTCAGTTTAGTTTCTGTGGGAAGTCTTTTGACATGTATTTAAACATCTATTTTCAATATGAAATGAAGTTATCATCTAAAATCTATACACCTGTTCCTAGTACAGTCTAGTAGGAGGTACCTACATGAAAGCAGAAAATTGCACTTGAATGTCTTTGAGTTCATTAAAATTAATTAAACCTCCATATGGATATTTTTATTCATAATCCAAGTGAGCTTCATTTGACTAACTCTGTTTTACTCCTTTAAAGCAATCTACACACAATTAAACCTCTTTGATTCTGAATAAGTAAACAAATTATTTTAGCATAATCCAGTTAACCCACGCACATTCAAGTTAATTTTCCTGGAGAGCTCCCATGTAGAAAAACATTACCATTCTTAAAATAACTTAATTCAGTTGAGTGTCATGCACACACTACTTCGTGCATATCATCTACACCTCCCATAAGAAAAACAAAACTGCTGGAACTCCTACTAAAAACAGTGTCATGCCTTTCATCCTTCTCACACTTACCTTTCTCACATTATAAAAGTCTCGATGGGGATTACTCTTCAGTTCTTTAAATTCCAACATTTCGTTTAACATCTCGTGTAAGCTAAATTTAGATTCTAAAAAGTTAAGCCTCCGATGACAGTATGTTTTTCTGTAAAAGAAAACACAAAAACGAACTGTAACTTAAAACTAGTTATATTTTAAATTCAAAAAGAAGATCAAAGTATTCACAGTAAAAACAAAGTTGGGTGTTTTACAAGGTGCAAGAAAAATCCATTATTTTATCCTACTGGTTAACAAAGATGTAAGCCAATTTCAGACCAAAGTTATTAGTGAAATCTCAAACAGAACTCTACATAACCATGTTATGTCCTTCAACTTGTCCAAGTATTCATTACTATACCTGTGCATAAACTCCAGTCCTTTTAGTAATAATAACCAAAGCATGAAACCCATAATTAAATGTGATATCAATTGCAACTTCTCTAAAATGGTACCTCCAATAGAACAATCTTCTCATATATAACAGAAATAACTTGTCATCCAGCCTTACTCATTATGAATTTTTTTTAAATCCTCCAAATTTATTTGCTTTCTCAGTTTATGTGAGAAGCCAAGATAAGATCCAATATGCTTTCATCTTTCATGCCTTAAGAACATACCTATTGTGTAGAATTACTTTTTTCCAAAATAATTTCTTGTCCCCTTCTTAGAAAATATGCTTTTTTGTTCCTGCTTGCCTACTCAGAGCTCCATCTTCACTTTCATCTTCTGTCATGTTTCTCCTTCTATTTTTAACCAATGACATGGTTTTTCTCTTCACCATCTGTCAATTCTTATTGACTCCACAATATTTTGGTAGCACTGTTAATGCAATAGCCTTCTTTTTCCTGCTTTATTGCTGCCAATCTCTCCTCAATAGGACACAAATCCCATTATGGTTTTGGAAGTCTGTTTCAAACCCAGTCTCACAGAACCCAATACTAAACGAGACCTGTTTGCCCATTGCAGGAAGTCTGTTGGGTCATACTGTTTTCCAAAAGACCACAAGCCTCAGGAGTAGGGATGAGATTTCTTAAGTTTACCAGCAGCAAAGATTAAAGAACAGTGGCTATTGATCTTTGAGCAGCCCCACATGTGATGGGCATAAATGACAGGAAAGCACTTGCTGCAAACAGGGAAACACCAAAAGAGCTTATGCAACAGGATTATGGGAAAGACCTTTTTCTTTTGGGTTGTGCACATTTATTAGAGCGTGTACATGAGCTTGCAAAAGCTTACTCTGAATTAGTGAAAGGAGCAGGTGACTGACCTCCATTTACCAAGGTGCTGAGTGTTCTAACTTATCCTACCACAGCCCTTCTTACTTAGGGCTTGCTGTTACAACGGTGAGGTCTAAGGTTTAAGTGAAAACTGCAAAAGGGGCTTCAGCATGACTCGTTTCTGGTTTTCCTCTTCATCCTTTTATCTTCTCATTATCTGTCTTGGAATACAACACACTCTAACTGGAATGCATTTGCCCATTGCTGACTGTAACCAAAGCCTGCTCAAGCTGACACTGATTTGGAGCTGATAATGCTGGCAGAAGCTCCTGAGAAAAGGCTCAGGGAATGGGCCAGGCTTGCTCTGCCACTGTCACTGCACGAGGCAGACAGACTGACACAGCTGTGAGACAGACAAACAGGGGAAAGAATGCACCAGGTGGGGCTAACTGGGCACAGTGTCAGTGATGATCTCTCCCAGGCAAGAGGACCAGCAATGCAGTGCTGGCACACAGGGCAAATAGCTCAGAACAACAGTTGAGATGCCTACTTAGTTCCATCCTAGAGTGGATTCTTTTCCTTTCCTGGTGCTGAGGCCATGAGAGATGGTGCTGTTTCAAATCCTCAGCTAGAAAGTAAACTTAAAACTGGATGCACATGCTTTCATCATGCACTAGGCAAGGACATTGCTTTGTCATGAGTGTCACTGACTGTACTATAGTTGTTACATTTCTAGAGACTTCACAGGAATTTAGTGGTTTTGGGAAATTTTGGACTTATTTTGATTGTGCATGCATGGGTCAATTTTGTAGCATATGAGCAGTTAATTAATACCTGGAACAAATCAGAGTGTATACTTATGTTACTGAGCTGATCTGTATGCTCTGCATATGCAGGGTTTCTCTTCATGCAACCAGAGCAGAACAGACATGAAAGAATTTAAGACAACTGTTCAAAAACCTCAGGTTCAGCATAGGCCAAAACAAAATTAAAAAAAAAAAAAAGTTCAAGTTTCAGTTCCCATGCTTCAAGAAGTATGGGTCAGATTTGACTTGAATGGAAACTTTTTTTTTCTGTTAACCCCTTTTATTTTGCCATGGTTGATGCTAAGAAAGCAAAGAAATGAAAGGTAGCCATAGGTGGCATTGTGTTTTTGACTTTTTAAGATTTTCCATGATGCATTAATGCTTGAGAAAGGCAAAACAAAACACTGCTATAGAATGGGTATGCTGAAGAATTCAATACCACAGAAGTGAGAAGTACTAAGCCACAGGTAAGCAGCAGCCTGAAGGGGCAGAGAGTGACAAAAGAGGAACATACGTTGGGCCATCTGCAATCAGAGCAAGCACGTGGCTCAGGTCAAGGGTGTAGGTCTGCAGGTCAGGATATGGCAAACTCCGAGGCTCATTGAGCTCCATCATCTCTTTGTTGTCATAAACAAAGGGAATGCCACCTTTCAGCTTGATAACATAATCCAAATTGTCTGGAGCATCATCAAGATTATAAGGATCTTCATTTTCTTCTGGGGGTGAATGGAAATCTGAAAACAAATTTACATTACAGTTAGAAGAAATCACTTACACAAAAGGCAAAATAATTACAAAAGGAACTTCCTGCTTTTCTAGAGCTAAATTTCTAAGAGATCTCAGTATCTTCATTAAAATCACATTCAGTTACTTTAAAAGATCTGCTGTTACAACAAAGCTTTTTTCTGACAGGCTTTAGTTGCAGCCCCTCTCTAAATTAAGTGCCTACCTTAATTCAAATGTTATATGTTATTAGAGTTGTCTGAACCAATGCATACAGATTTAATGCTATTCTTTATTAATATGGGTTGGAATAAGTTTGAAAATGAGTTTACAGAAGTTTTTAAATGAGAATGATTGAAGTACAGTTGAGATTTTTGAACAATAAAATAGTTGTTGACCTCATATCCACCTTCATTATTTTCTTTTCACCTTCTGACTCACTGTAGCAATTCTGGAAGTTCGTATTTAAGCACAGAATCAGTTGGTTTTGTTGTGTTTTGACTGGAATTTTTTAGTTTGTGGAGGCTGGTTTGTTTGTGTGGTTTTCTGTGGTGAGGGTTTTGCTTGCAGTTTTTTAATATTTTTTTTAATAGAATCAAGAAGCATAGAAGCCAAAAATTGTACAACACAAATCCAGTTTATTCCTTGGCCTTCTGATATAAATAAGTTTTTTTTTCCTAAGAATCAAGTAATCACACATTTCTAGGAGATTTAGCTTTTGTGAACACTCAAACATTGTCACTCCTGTTATGAGCAACCATCACTTCTTTTACAATGTCTTACTAACGCAATCAGCACAAAAAGTGTCCTGACTGCATTTATGTCAACTGAACTACATTCTTTGGCTCAGTCTTATCAGAAATTTCTTCTTTTACCTATTGAGTTAAGCCATGAAAAGTAATTACCAGTCCTTTTATTCACCTAGAGCACCTGAATGTATGTTATAAACTGATACCATCCTTATCTCTAATATTCATAACTATCTAGCTCAAACTTGTGCTAAGACATTGTGTAACAAGATTTCATTTTTTGTGTCATAAGTTCAAAATCATAACTGTAAGAACATTATTAACCTAATAATAGCTTGGAAATATCTCCCTGGCAGCTGTTCCAAAATATCTTCCCTGTCTTGAATATTAGTATACTGTCCTCTTTATACTCTTCCTGGAAAACAAACACTTGAAAACATATTTAGTCATCCTCTTTCAAGCACTAAGCCAGTAAATGATTTAAAATGTCACTTCAGGGCTGAAAATAAGTTGCCAGCAATGTGGACACATCTACAGTGGCCCATCTGTACAGACTAAAGGTTGCTCCTCACAGCCTAATCCAGAAATGAGCAGTGCAAACAGTTTAATGCACAAGCAAAGCTTTCAAGACACAACCCACCTAAGAGACAAAAATAATTTGTGACACACATGGTGGAGGAATATGTTCAACCTAATAAGCCTTGTTGAGAGATCAGTTTATTTACCCAGGCAGAATGCCCAACAAATATGACTCTGCAGCTTCCAGTCTTGACCTGCCAAGTGTAGCCTGCCTGTGAAATTCCTGACTCGGGGCTTGCTAACTAGCATGTCTGTATCATGCTTCAGTTTATGATGTAGATGAGCTCATCACCCCTTTTAGTTCCATATGCCAAGATCAGGAAGAATGACTTCACTTTAAATCACAGCCGTATAGCTTTTTCCTGGGGGAGCACAAGTACGCTACTTCACATCCCATTTCCTTAGGAAATAAAGTAATCAATGAGAGTCTAGTCTTGGTTTTTAGGTTTTGACAGCTTCAAAGTTCCAAATTAGATACAGGATTTATAACTTAGGCCAGTTAGTGATTCTTGACTCAACAACAGAATAAATTATAGAAACAGTCAGAAGAGATCATAAAAAAAATACAATTTTCCTTTACTACAGTAGTGCGTGGGTTTAATTCTGTATTTTAAAATAATGTTTTAATTTTTTAGAATGTAATTGAATACTTTTAAAAGGATATTCACCTGGGTACACCTCATCTTCAACCTTCCACTTTTGATCCCGCATGCTGCACAGGTACTGAGATGTTGTTCTGGGGAAGCGATGGTAGGCAAGACGTGAGTACTTCTCTCGGATGAGGAGAGCTTTCACCAGGCTCTTGGCAGCTTGTTCATAGTCATCAACTGTAACCTGGAAGGAAAACCTGCATAAATACTGGAAAAAATAGCAGTTCTAGCAACACACCAAATCCACACCAGTAACAAGGAGACTTAATTTCCAGAAATAGAAGTGTACAGGGCTTGACCATAAGGATCTTGCCCAAGGAGTCAGGAAGCCAGTGACAGAAGCAGAATCCAAATACAATAGACAAAACACAGACAAATGTTTTTATCCTACCATATATTACCTATTTATTGAACACCTGATTATCTTTTTATCTAATATATTATTAAAAAGAGTATAAAACAACCCGACCTAAGTGTCTAACAAATCACTGTATTCACAAAGCAATTTAGAGTTTGTTGCAGAGAACCACCATATTGGCATTTTACACTTCATGCGTATATATGGGACCTTTTTTACACCCTCTAGATAAAGAAAGTGGGAAAACAGTAGTTTCTTACCCCTGCACAGTAGTCCCCACTAATTGAAACTCTCTGGAATTCTGGTACATCATATGGCACTTGGACTGGCACAAAAGCACTTGGAAGAACTGGTGTTGCAGGAGACAGGACAGGATTGGCCGGTGGTGCTTTCCATTCCTGAGGTGGAATTTGTAATGACAAAGACTGGGATCTAATCATCTTGAAACTTTTCTTCCTACGAATTCATGGTATAAAACATAAAATAAGCCATGGTATAAAACAGTAAATACACTGGAAAACTGATTACAGCAAAGAAATCACCCCAGAGGAAATTTTACTAATGAAATCTGTCATATCACAGGAAAGAACACTGGTCAGAAAGTACTTGTGCTTTTAGCTTCTCTGTATTGACATTTCACATTATCTACACTACACACAACTGCACTTACCCTCTACATGAGTCCAATATGCCACAATTTATTTACAATCACTCTAAGATGCCCTAAGGTTTTTGTTTCACTTCTCACAACTTCAGTTTCAGCAAGTCGCTGTACAGAAGGAAAACGTGATCACTGTGCTCACTCTAGTAAGGGTCAATTCTTACAGACTGACAGCATCAGAATTTGTGAAGGATCAGACAGAAACAAGTCAATGTTACATATGGAAATTGTTGTAAGTTATCATGCTGTTACACACACTTCTCATTCTTCCCAAAACTTGCCAGACCTAAAACTCACCTAGTTGTCAGACAAGACTAGGCAACAAAATTTCACATACAGTCATTCAGTTCAGCTTGTAAGTAAAAGGAGGGGCACCTAGTTATTCCTTAGGCAGTGTTTGATGAGACATGAGCAGAAAGCTGATGTTGGTTAGAGTGATATCACAGTATGGCTTTGATACACAAGTCTATTCCTCTCTTCAGGTGGAACTCATACAAATTTAAAAACGTTACCTTTTCTCATCAAAGCTATGATAGATGTGCACTTCAGATAAACCAGCTAAAAAAGAATGTTGTGTTTTTCAGTGAAGTAATTGTAATACCTCAAGTGGAGCTTTGGAATATCTCTGAAGATGAAATTAATTTTCCTTACTCAGCTTAAGTGTGCTTAAAATTATTTCAAATATTCATATAATATATAAATACTATGTTATAAACTACCTGTGATAACAATTTCTTTTGCACTGTGGAAATAGTCCCTACTTTTGCAAGTTAGATACCAAAACCTTAAAATGTTAATAAGAATCACTAACAAAGAAAAAGGAACACTGGAACATTCTCTGAAAGCTGCGTATTACTTCTGTGGAATTCTTAAGAATAAGAACATGCAGTGCTGGTACAATTAAAACCCAAATTTCATCCTCTAAAGTACTTGTAGCTACCTTGGAAATCAGCATCAGTTTTGAAAGACAGTGTTTGATCAACTGCAACTGGAAACAGCACAAGCTGTACTCGTGTCACTGTCCCCTCAGTCCTGCAGGACAGGGATGAACACTTGTTCTATTCTCAGATGTAAACAAAATACCTATAATACCCCTTCCTACAGTTAAACCTGAATTTGATTCTGTGAGACAAATTTTCCAAATTAAAAGTAAGACACACTATTTCAGGAGGAAATATATACCAAACATTTGTTTGACTGGAAACATCTGGTTTTCCCTTCTGTGCCTGTTTATGTCTATGAACATGCCAACTGGGAAATCCACTTGCACAATTCCAAACCCAAAGTCTCAGCTTGTATCATCAGTGAGTCATACCTTAATTTAACTAAATTGACTCTTCTCCCTTCTGTTCCAGAAACATGATTCCAAGTGTTGCCCAACTGCCTTTCTGCAGCTAACCAGGTACATGTGTTTAGCTATCATTTTCAAAGGCTTTCTTGCCTGCTTGCTTTTTGAGGAGTCTGTACACGTCCAACCCATTTGGTGTCAGGCTGCTGCTGAGCTCATGTGATTCCAGAAACAGCCCAGCAGTCCTGTGAAGGCAAGACACTGGAACAGCCTGACATCAGGGGAAGGCTGCTTCCCTCACAGAATAAAAAAAAAACCCAAAACTCACAAACCAAAGCAAGTTTGCCTTCATTACAGCCATGGGTAAACCAAAGGTAGAATTCAGTTTCTTTTTTTTAATGTGCACTTTTATGGCTGACAGTGGTTAGATTTTATCTCTGTGAGTAGAGGAAACCTACAAATAACCTCATTATGCCAATACCACTTTACACCTTACCCCTTGATCTTAAATATAAATTCTTTGCTTTCATCTATTTTTGCAGAGACTAAAGGAAGTATCAT
The DNA here is from genome assembly GCA_013397155.1 of Irena cyanogastra. Taxonomy (NCBI): domain Eukaryota; kingdom Metazoa; phylum Chordata; class Aves; order Passeriformes; family Irenidae; genus Irena; species Irena cyanogastra. The sequence goes on along the minus strand of VWZV01012662.1, from coordinate 26,649 downwards.
GCCACTATCATTTTCTCTGTGTTAAAATTTTCTGTTTCTCTTAATGAAACTAGAAAAAGAGTGTTTCTTTTTCTGACTCTTCTTACATTAAAGAGTCTTGGGGTTTTGTTCATTTCTACCCAGCTATGCTGTTTATTAAATTTGCATGAGCAATATCTGTGCTATTGCTGGGAACACAGCTAAGACAAGCTGACCAATCCAAGCTCCCTGGGGCCCATCCAATACCTCCTGCACAGGACAGAAGGATACCACAGGATACCACTGGTACCTGCTGCTGACCTTTCTCCTGGAGTAGTAAGAGGCAGAATTCTGTTTGCCAGGTATTTCAGTACTAACTCAAACTCCTTTCAAAAACTATTTTCCACTAAGCAAGCAACTACAGAACAAACCTTTTAGCTGTTTCCACAGACTGCTGTTCTGCCAGCTCCTTCTGCAGCTCCCTCTCCTTGGCCTCCTTCTGCCCAATAGGGCAGTCTTCAGGCACGGTGAAGAGTGACAATGCATCTTTGCTGTCTTCTTCACGCAGAACTTTGGCAAACACCTTCTCTGCCAGGAGCCGCACGTGCTCATCCACCTCGGAAATGTTCAGCTTGGGAAACTGCCGGGGCATCTCGCCTGATGAGGAGCACAGTTGATAAAGTTAGAGCTACAGGGTGAGTGAAGACGTGCAAGAGACTGGGGGTTTTTCCATGGCACGCCTATCAAAATTCAGAGCTTGGAACAAAATCAGAAGAAAGCAGAACAGCTCTGCAGAATTTAAAATAGCATGCGGTACACAAGAACCACAGAGCAGCTTAGTTTTGGACCCATGCTAATTTGTGCATCAGGAACCTCTTGATATACCCACCAAAATTCCTGAGCAATTTATGTAGAGATTTTCCAGGAGATTCCACTTACTTGCACAGTCAGACAGACAGTTATTTGTGATACACAAGAGATACTCAGCTGTGTGTCCTTGCACTGAACCTGGAAATCACATCCACTCAGTTGCTTGCCTTCTTCCTTGCTCAGTGACTTCAAACCAACAGGCAAGTTAGAAAAGAAGGTTGTACATTTCTACCTCACCCCATCCTTTGCACAAATCAGAAAGCCACAGAACTGCTGCAAAATTAAATAGTTGCACAACAGGAACAAAGGTAGTATAGTTAACTTGGTTAACTCTTTTTTCCATTTGTAGTAGTTGATATCACATTTTTGAATGCATGCAGGAAGCAGGTGGTGGAGTTCCATTTCTACTTGGCATTTAAATATTGCTTTTCAAAAAGAATATGTTTTGTGTTTTAAATTTTTAAGTAGCTAGCCTTTCATCACAAAATATTTGTTTTATACTAGCATCACTACTATAATGCCATCTTTATTGTTTCTTCTGTAGTTTCCTGGCCTTACTTTTATTCCATTTTCATACAATCCAGAATGTGCATTCTAGCACAAATGGAAGCATTCCAGAGCAGAAAAAACAGTGCTGATAAGCTACTGACCAGCACTATTTGTTGTGTACTATAAAGCTTTCTGAATGCCTTCAGTATGATGGAGTTTATAACAAATAAGATTAAATTCTTATTACATAAGTTAAAAATAGCTGTGAACATGTCACAGCAAATGGATCCAAGCACTGCCATAATGTGAAGTCTGGTCCAAAACTGGCATTTCAGAATCCTTTTTGGTTAGAAAAATGCAAACGTTATTTTGTGAGATAGCATTCATTTAAATAACATACCCTGGAAGTCAGCATGGAGCGTGGCAGTTTTTTATCTCTCCAGGCACAACTTATCAGGGCCCCCATTACAATTTTTCTGTAGGCATGCTGCAGGTTTCACATGTTGATATGTGATCCTGTTGGTTTCAGCCTAAAAGACCCTAATTAATGTCCACCTGTTTTCACAGTTGCTTTGAGAACATTTTTGCTTTTATTCTAAAAGCAAATGTAGTATGAAAAGGGTGACAAGAGTTAAACTGGACCATAACACAGCAATTCAGTGTTCCCCTACATTACTTTGCATTCTTATTTTATAAGAACCCATTCACATCCCAGTAGAAAAGCATCTCTGTTTTTAAAGAACTGTGGATCTGACTGTGCTGTTTTCTGCACAGGAGAGTATTTGTTTTGCAATTAGTATTAAGTCTTCGTAAAATCAAATATAACTACATAAGAAATGTAAAAATACATACATGTTTAGCTGAATAATTCAGTGACAATGCACTACCATGTCTTAGTAGCATCCAAATTTAGGTTTGGTTTCTCAATGTCAACCACCAAGGAAGTCATGGGAGTCTGTCCCCTGACCTCAATGAACACAGTTGTCAGCAGCAGAGCCTGCCACACATGCAGCTGCCAGCAGCAAGAGCTTTTTGGGCCACTTCAGCCAGGGAAAAACTCCCTTTATACTTACTCAACTACAGTAAGAGTACTAACAATACTAGTACAATGTGAAATAATAGTTTTTCTGCTGAGAAGAAAGTGCTGAGCATTTTCCTAGTTTAAATGAACATTTTCCTAGAGAATTGTGATCAGAAACAGAAATGCAGTAAGAAACACGCTGCATGAGAAAGCATGCTGTATTTCAAATCCTTACACTAAGATAAAGAGACAGAAAGTATATATGTAACTACAATCCTTTACTGACACCAAAGTTTTTTTTCTTTCTTACAGAACCCAAGCTCACATTCTCCACTTGAGCATGAGATGCTAAGGCACAGAATAGTTTGAAATGTACATTCATCCACATCACTGCTAGCTCATGGCACTGAAATGAGCCTAATACACCTAAAATAGTCATGAGATACCTCACGCAATACTCATGCAAGCTGTGGCATCCTGAATTGGAAAAGGCTTTTGTATCCAGTATCCTTCTATTGATCTGCTGTCTTTTGCCCAAGGTGAGCAACAACTAGACATTTTAATGGGATGGGGAAGGGTGTGAATGCCACCCAGTAAATGCTCCTTTCCTAAATATCTCGATCTAATAGAAAGGTTGGTTGCTCTTTAGGTCTGCACCTTTGCAGAAGAAACGAAAGCTTTTTGTCTTGAAACATGCTGCACTTAAAAAAAAAAAAATCCACAGATGGAATGGTTACTTAAAAAGCAATTATCGATCAGGCATTTAACGATCTTGAATCTATACCAAGCACATGCCGTGAAAGCCAGAGCCGCC
>VWZV01012662.1:0-21570 GCA_013397155.1 Irena cyanogastra | reverse complement strand
CCGCTCCCGCCAGCTGCCGCCGTTCGCCGCTGCCGCATCCACTCGCCGGCCGCCCGGTACCGCAGTGCCGCGCCGCCCCTGCCTGGCCCTTTATGGCCCGCGGGCGGAGGAGCCCGCTCNAGGCCAATGCAGAATAACAGCCGGTAAGTGTGCTGGCGATGTGTTCGATCAGAAGTGTTTTCAACAGCGTCTGCCCTTCAATGTAGCAACGCGGCCCAGGTGCTCGTCTATATTAAAAAATAAACAAATAAAGCCCCAAGAAATTTTCCGGGTAGGTAGGCCAAGGCAAATAACCGAAGCTCAAACCCAACGTGACTCAGATGGAGTGAGGATATTAACGTGTAAAATATTTTGACCTTATTTTGAGAGATTCTGGGCCCCGAAGCTGAAAGTTTTAGGGACATTTTTTTTTGTGGGTTTGGGTTACAGTACTTGGAGACTAACCTGAAGACATTTAGATATAAAAGTGTCTGGGAACACTTCCCTTACGATGCAGGGAAGCACTGGGAATACAGTGAGTGTAGTTGGTGTAAAAAGACGAGCAGAGTTAAAGGTAGATGTCTCAAAACATGAAGGATCAGGTAGTTCTGTGTCCCCCCAGCTTGGTAGGCATAGAAATGCTCCATGCATAAACCTCGGGGGCTTTTGGCTTCAGAAATTACTTCACACAGCTAGGGAAGAAATGAAGTGAAAAGAAAGGAGTTTTACATCCCAAGTCCGAGTCGCAAAGAAGAGCGGATATTTTGACTGTTAGACAAGTGGCAGCACATTCACCCTCTCGTGGTCAAAAAAAGGCTAAGAATTATGGCCACAGTTGTTCTATGAGACACTTAGCGATCCAAAGCATTCAAAAATGAGTCTGCCATAATAATAATTTTAAAAAATTATCAATACTACAAAAATAGGCATTGTTTCTCAGCCTGGAAAAAGGACTTATGCTGCGTGTATGTGCTTTTTCCACAGTAACTCTGAATGTCTTAATCTGCTCCTGCTGGCAACACCCTGATAAAATATGTGTCACCCAGAAAACCACATACTGTAAGTGTCTGTACCTGTGACTCACAGCTGCCCTGCCCATTTCAGATGTGAGTAAAGCACACCTGTTGCTGCTGGCCATTGAAACACTCCTCGATTCCTGATCTGTTAGTGCTGCTTCCTTCCTTTCTCCCAGCCACCTGCCTGAACTTGCTCAAACTTGCCTGCTATCAGGGCAGTTTGTCTGGAAGTTTAAGCTTGATGTCCATCAAATCATAATTGTGTCCTGCCTGCTGGATTCAGGTGTCCCACGCCTTTTGGTTTGCTGTCCTCAGCTTGGCACATCAGTCTTGCCTCTGCACTTGATTTAATCTCTTCTGTGGGATGCAAGAGCTTGGCAGAGTTCCCTCTTGTGCTGACTTTGTGCCAACCGCAGTGAGAAATAACGGTTTGGAAGATAACCGTTTTCTTGCTTTCTTACACGCAAACGGGCAGCTGCCTATGCCCCGAGTGAAGAGAGACAACGTTGCAGTGTGAGCTCACATGTTAGCAAAGCAGACAATGCACACAGAAAGGAGACCTTAAAATGCATTAGCAAAGAAAAGGCTTCTATCAGCACTGAAGTGCAAATCCTGAAGTGTAAAGGACACAGGGCACTTGTGGTAGGTGACCATGAGTATTTAAATGAGCTTCCCTTTTGTAACAAATTGGAAAACTTCAAAAGCAAACTGAGATCATAGCTGAGTAAATGCATCTACAGTAATTGAAGCACTAAGAAAATACTATTGCAAGATCTGTAATAAGAGCAGGGTGGATTGTAAGGGTGGGGTGATGGTAATAAATTAACAAGAAAATACTTCAAGCCCTTTTGCATTTTGCATAAGCAATTACTATGGTCAGTTACCTAAGAGCATACATTTGACTGGTGGGTCTAGTTTCCTGTCCTATCTCTGTTCTCCTAATGAATGGTTCAGGTGCATCCTTGGGGAATGGCAGGAACTGAAATATTTCAGCTGACACTGAAATAGTGTATTTTCAACACAGATGTTGTTGTACTCTTCCAGTGGCACCTACAAAACATAAACCACTAAACCTTAGGACGCCTCAGTGATGCCAGTCAGCAGCTTGTCTGCCCCATGAGGAGTCTGTCTGCCAGCCCTGCTTGTAGGTAGGTTGTACTTTTACACACCACACACTGAAAGTAGTGCAAATGTCTCCAGATTTATTTTAAATGTTGGGATTTCCATTGTAAAATGTCAGTACTTTCTGAAGCCGCCTGGGTGTTGGTTCACTTCTGTTATGAAGCACTGGTTCTCTTAGGTAAATTTTGCACTTTGTAAAAATGTATTTTTTTTAATCTTGCTATACAAGAAAAAGTTATCCACTGCTTTTTACTAATTTACAGCTGATCACATTTATTCATTTATTTTTTTAATGTGTATTTCTGTTATGTCTTCAACTTGCTTTTAGTATTACTTTAGAGACTACTCTTTTGGTGACAGTAATACACTCATGATTATTTCAGCGCACATGGTATTTTCTGTTTTGCAGTCTGTCTATTTTAACAAGAGGAAATGCAGTAAAAGTTTTAAATGTCAACATTTACAGAGGAATGGAACAAAATAATAAACCTCCCCTAAATTTACATCTGTATTATTAACAATTATTTTTAGAAGCAGACAGATCTTGTCTGGGAGATGATTACTGCTGGAATGCATATTCATCAAAATGGTCTCTCATTTTCACTTGTTTCAGCTGTTGTAAAAGACTGCTTTCATTTGAGCAATGCCTTAAAAGCTAAAGGAGTTTGAATTCATTTTGTAAATAGATTCGTACAACTGCCTGTGGTATTGATAACAACAAAACAACTAATGGATCAAATGAAATATTTCAATCTATAATGTACACATTAGTGGCACCCAAGTGATATTAGATCTAGTACTTGTTTTTCTGATCTTCAATCAGTTCAGTTAATGATATGCTTGGCACACATGCATTTACTTACTGAACACTTACTGATATTCCAACAGAAAAAAAAAACCCCTCACAGTTAAATGAAATTATCTTCAAAACCTAGAGGGGAGGTTTTTGCCAAATGTGAAATGCAGTTGAATTGTGTTATCAAATACTCTTCACTGTAAAGGAAGAATGATTCCTTTTTTAGACCAAATAATATAGAAAATTGTAATAATTCATAAATGGAGAAAATTGCTCCACTTGATTTGCTCCACACAGATTGAATGATACAAAGCCAATCATATCTGTCAGTTTTGTAAAGTCAATAAATCAAACAGCATCATATTTTTTATCCATTGCTTTTCAAAAAGCCTGCAGAAATTAATTGGGCGTATGAGTATTCAGTCCTGTAATTGAATTAGAGCAGCGAAGGACTCTTGGTACAGATGATTTGGTCTTTCTCAGTATTGAATTAAGGAGGAATTCGTAAATCTAGAAGTCTGGCTCCTTCTCTAAATAAAAACAACAAAATTGCTATGTTTTGGAGATTGTTCAGAAAGTGGTGATTCAGAAGTGATTCCAGAAAGTGGGATGTGAGATGAGAACAAGAGGAGAAACTTTGATTAGACCAGCTTTTCCATAAATTCCATCTTGAGTAGCTGGAATATGTACATACAAGATACTACTAGGCTTATATAAAATGCAAAATGTTTTTTAAATGACTTGTACTGGCATTAGAACTGAGATTTCTAGGTGTGGAATCCAGTTCCTGGGGGATTTTCAGCCAAGTGACATTCTCTCTTCTGAAAGGATACCTGTGAGTGTAATTGTCCTGCAGTATATTATTATGAGATAAAATACATAGAGTATGCAAATACAAACCAGTTTGTTTAAAACCAGAAATGGAAGTGAGAACCACAGAAATTGCAAATGGATGTGACTGTTTAGTCACTGCTTTAAAAATAAACTGGGAAAATACCTGTACAGTCCTAGTAATTAGAGTCTGAAACAACATAAAAAGTTTTCTGTGAGTTTATAAATAGAATATACTGTAATACTTTGTTGCACAGGAAAGGTTTACAAGCAAGATTGGACTCTGGTGTGTTTGGAATTGAAAGTCATCATGTGGATGTTTGGAAAGATTTCTTTCCAACCACTTGGCAAATTCTTTGCTGGCATCTGCTAACTGCCTTTGGCACAACAGCCCTGTAAAATGCTGGTTTAAAATCAGTTTGTCTCAAACCTGCTTAGTTTGGACTTTGCAAGTAGTTACCCCAGATGAAAACTGCCTTTCTCTGACTTTATACATAATTTATCTGAAATTCTGTAACTGTTTGAAGAAGGAGAGATCTGAATACATCAGACAAACCTTTATGTGTAGCTGAGTGACCTTAAATCTGATTTATAAAACAGAATTTTCTGAAAGTTACATTTCAAATCTGTTATTTGCAGTGTAGTAGAAATAGTTTTTAAGCACAACTCTGGAGTACAATGCCCTTTTACTCAACTTTGTTTTAAGAGGAATTTTATTTGCTCAGAATGCACATAAAATAAAGTATTCAGCAAGCAGCAGTCTACTAAATGAGACACTGCCAGTGCACGATAGATAATAAAACAGTGTAATTACAGCTGACAAAGGAGAACTCTGTGGTCTATTTTGGAGACCCGTAAAACAAAAGTATTCTAAATTAGGTGATTTCTGCAAAAATCAGCACTGAAACCGATCCTGTGTGTTTAGAATTAGTTTACATATTATGTTTGTAGGGAAATGCAAATAGTTAAGTGCTACTCAGTTCTGCATTTGTATTATTAGTGGCTATTAAGTTTTCTGTAATCATTTGTGATAAGGGTTTGCATCTGGGTTCTTTGGCCCTCACATTGGAAGTTTCCTTCCCAAAGAACAGGTATCTGTGGGATGCAGATGGAGCACATAACTGCCCAGGAACTGGGAAATGCAAGATATGGTTTAAACATGACTTTACACAAAGGTCATATATCCTTAAATAAACTCCAGGCTAGGTGTTGCTGAACTGCAGCTTTCCCTGTCCCCAAATTATCCCCCATCTTCTCTTTGTTTTACAAGTGTGTTTTCCAAGTCTCTCCTTTCACAAGTGTCAGTGAAACTCTGCAACCTCCAGCCCGGGAGTTCATTTGTACGTGGAGATTCCTAGTGACCATTTATGGCCCAAATAAATTTTCTCTGTGTTCCTTGCCTAGTGCTAAGCAAGCAGAGTTGGCAAGAAATCTAACAGAGAATTTTCTTATTCTCCTGTAGAAACTTTCCCTACGAGTGGGAATTGTTTTATTGCTTTTATCCAATCTGCCTGCGTAAAATTGCTGTGGCCAGGCCTGTGTTATATTTATGTTTTCACTGTTTGGATGGTCAGATGTTGGAATGGGCTGCCCAGGGAGGTGGTGGAATCTCCCCGGAGGTGTTCAGGGTGTGTCTGGATCTGGGTGCTGTGGCTATGTGGCTTAGGGGTTACAGGGCAGTGCTGGCTTGATGGGGCACTGGATGATCCTGAAGGTCTCTTCCAAACTTGATGCTTCCATGATGCTATAGGAAAAACTACTTCAAAACTTCCTGTCTTCTTTCCATAAAGCCCGCCTAAACTATCAGCTATGGGAATCTGCAGTCTGTGACATGTCCTGTCTTTTTTTATTTCCTTTCCTTTAGGCAGAAACAGCGCGTTTCCTTTGTGGGGGGGCGGGCAATGCTGAGCACTCTGCTCCGCTCCGCCGGTGCTGCCGCGCTCCCCGCTCCGGGGCCGGGGCCGAGGTTATGTAAAGAGCCGAGTTACGCAAGGAATGCAGATTTTCCCTTACGTAACCGCCCGCCCCTGTCGGAGTTTTCCCTGTTGGTGCCGGCGCTGCCTATACATTAACGGAGGGGTAAGCGGTGCTGGCGGTGTTGGAGCATCTCTCTCTGGCTCCACCCTGACCTGTTTGCTGCGGTGGCTCTTTCCACTCGCGTTTTCGTGAAGGTCTCGCTTCTTCCTTAACCTGCAGGACATTTCCTTCCGTTAAAATAAACAGGACACATACCTAAGTCGTATTTGTGCTCTTTTCTGGGTCTAGGAAAGACTTTATTAATTCCCAGTTATTGCACGAAGTGAAGTTATCCGGTGTGGACAAAGGGAAGTTACAAAGTTCTGTGTGCCTGGAGCTCTGTTTCAGCTGCTGCCACAATTGAAGGTCCTGATTCCAATGCCTTCTGCCCAAACACAGATTTCCAAGTCACTTCAGTGCCAACAGGACTAGAAAGAAGAGCCACGTAGCTCAGAACTCTGTCTTTAGCAGATATTAGGGAAGATTGCAGAGATGGTGGGGCCTGTTGCTGTTTGCTTGTCCCCTCATGTGCAAGCAGAGCACCATCAGGTGGTGAACACTTGGGATGCTTTCATGGAGCAGCAAATGCTGTCGGGGCTTCTGTGCTTGATGCCTTATTCAACACACTCTACACTGACTTCTGATCCTGCAGCTTTACACGCCTTTCCGTTCAGATTTAGTCACCCTGGTAAGTTGGGGTGGGAGGTTTGCTCAGAGGTTTTTTGGTTGGTTGGTTTTATGTTGGTTTCAGGGGTTTTTCCCCTTTTCCTTGGCCTTGTTTCTCCACGGAAAGGCCTTGAATTCCATGAACACTTTGAAGAATTGGTGTAAAGGAGTGCTCTGCTCAGGGCTTTGTTCAGGTTCCCTACTTGGACATTTTTGGCCATACACCTTCATACCCCTTTCCTTTTTCATGTGTTCCTAAAGCCCAGGAGCTGTGGGGAGAGTCTCTGTATGTAATAAACTCTTTGCTGGAGCATGGAGTGGAAAAGAAGGGATTTCCACAGGGAGCAGCTCCAACATGGACAAATCTCTTAGAGTGTCAGGTAGCAACAGAGGCTGGAGCAGATGGCAGAAGGTGTGGAATGGAAGGTGACCTGCTGGATTAATTAATGTTTGAGTGGCTTATTCCTGTCATCTCCTGTACAATAAACTGATAGTAGGGAGACAGCCAGTCTTCTCAAATCTAGAAATAGAAGAAAAGGTGTTGAACTCGATGCCTGCCTTCCCTAATATTTAAATTCTGAGTTTCAACAACCTTTTGTTTAAAAAAACAGAAATATCAGAGGAATTTAGAACTTAAATGAGTAGATAATTAAAAAATAAACCATCGTGTTGGCGTTTCTTCAACTTTGTTTTTTCAGATCAATTTCGTTTTTCTTTAGAACTCATATGAATGAAGTATAAATTTTAAACTTATATATACTACTCCAAAACAATAGGGAAAGGTAAATTTGCTGTATGCAAACATTCATTTAGTTATCTGGTACTGAAACTGGATATTTGCTAAAAGAGCAGGAGTAAACTTCACAATCTCTCAAGACAACTTTGCAGCATTTTGCAGTGCAGCAGGAAGGAATGGGTGCTTCCATGACTTTTCCTTGTGCCAGTGTGACACAGACAGGTGCAAAAGGTTTGAAGAGCATATCAACAGCTTAAAACCACTTTTGCCAACTTTCTCTGTGCGAGGGGCCAGAATCCTTTATTTTCCATCCTTAGGCACCATACAGGCATCCTGTGGACAAAATTAACAGTGAAAATTCAGTATAATACAGGGGAGAAACTGAAGGCCTTTTTGCCCCTTACACTGGCTATCAGTTCCATATTACTCAAAGGATGAAAACAATTATTTTTTTCTTTTTTCTTTTCTTTTTTTTTAGTAATATCTGTGATTGCCAATGGAACACACTCTGAATGGTATTTACTTTTCAAAACTCTGTGCAAGCTTGGGAAATGCTGCAGTTAAAAAGCTAATGGAGCCATCTAGTGTTTAAAAATTACAGTTCCATGGTTTTTGGATTTGTGTGTGCAAGGCAGCAGGTACGATCTTCATGGTCAGAGAGGGAAAACAACTCACAATGTTTCATATTAATCCCTGACAGCCCTTGATTCTTACAAAATGTACAGTTATGGGTGTCAGAATTGACAGTGTTAAATTGCATATGGCAATTTCCATTACTTCACTAGAGACACCCAAATCTAGACAAAAAGGTTTTCTTATATTTATGCTCAGTCACTTTCATATATCATCATTTTCAGTTATGTGTTTTCGTTTCTGCTTGGCATTTAGACCCTTCCAATACCTGTGCTGCTCCCTTGCCTGCTGTTTCAGGGCATGCACACAAGACACGCTCACAATTTACATTGATTTTTTCCTCCTAATTTCTTGTGCTGAGCTCAGATATAATTGCTCAACATTTGTCATCCACAGTCCTTTCCTCCACTACATAGCCACATGGTCATTTTCTGCATTTGTGGATAACTTCTAGAGACAAAGAAACACAATTTTTTATAGTTACTGTTTAAATCATTGGGCTGGCTTTATTCTCCTAGTGTAATCTAGGAAGGTGATTGCAGATCAAGTACTCAACAAAAGGCAAAAGAGTGTTTTGCTGTCCTATGGAGAAAAAATTGGGGTCAGAGCAGAGACTGAACCAACCTATCAGCTTCTGCTGGCATGGCAGATGTAGGACAGAGGGCAGGTGGTGTCACACCAGGAAGAGCCACTGATGTTTCTGAGACAAACCACCTCTTCCTGGGTCCATGACAGAAGTCAGTATCCCATAATAATTTTTGTTTTTCTTTCTTTTTCTTTTTTTTTTCCTGTCCAAGTCTAGTCTAATCATACAGATTTGGTAGAAATAATGCAGGGATTAATTAAAATCCTAATGTTCATTTAGCAATCTAAAATATATATAATTCAAAGGTAGGACAGGCTTTGGGCATGGGAGCTGACCTGACCTAGCTTTGGACATTTGAAAGATAGTGGCTAAATTTAAGCTGGTGTTCTAAGATTCTTTATAGTCTATAAGAGGAAGCAACAAAAGGGTTTATTTTGATCTCCACATAGGTGCCTAAGAATGCTGGAGCCAATCCCACATGGCCAGCAGTAACTACTGAAAATCAGCTGCTTACCAGGAATCTCAGAGTGAGTCAGAGTTATCGTAGTTCTTTTGGAAGCTACTTCTGGATGGCCATCTTAGGCAGGAGGGGTATGATTCTAAGAATCACTTAACAGATGGATTCCTTTTAGTAGTTGCCCAGTGTGGTCAGGAAAGGAAACTGAGTCTTATGCTTTATAAACCTGTTCTGGTTATTATTGGTGATTCTTCTGCCCACTATACATTTTAAGTTTTCAGAAACAGAGTTTCTTCACTGGTAATTTTGCCAAAAGTCAAAATTAAGGCCCTGATAATACCACAGTGCACTACTGCTGTATTGTATTTACTGAATCCCTTCAAAGGGACTATCATATTATCTCTGTGACCTCAAAAAAATGTTAGTCTTGTTTAATCATTAGAACAAAGCTGGAGGCCAGAAAGTTCGTAATATCACAGTGAGGAACAGAGGAGAGCCAACGTGTGGTTTATAGAAAAGAGACCAGAAAAGACCTGTCTGAGTCAGTGCAGTGTTTCCATTTTCCCCAACTGATGTAGTGCACAAAGCTATGATATATCCAGTTTCTCCAGACTTTTAGTTTACATTAAAGCAGGTCCTGTGCCAAGCTGTCCTGTTTACAAAGCTTCTGTCTACATAAGAAAATCAACTGATAGAGCTCTCATGGCATAAACTGAGCTTATCTAAAAGCTGTAACTAGTAATTTAAGAGCAACTATTGTGGAATAGCTTATGCTACACTGGTTACACCCATCACCTCCCCTGGAGAGAAGAAAATCCATTACAATATTCTAAACATGAACTCATTGTACACTTTTGCAGCATTTTCTTCAGGACGCTACAAACAGGCAACTTGAAATAACATTCTCAATGACATTAGTTATCTTTGAACAGTTAACTCTAAAATCCAATTTCATTACTTGTAATGCTTACTAAAACTTTGATTGGAGGTAGTTGGAATTAAGGATGAGAAGAAAGAGGAATTATCAGAGGGAGGAAATCTCCAAAGGAAAGGGCATGAATAGCAACAAAAGGAAAACTGTAAAGGAGAAAATCAAAGTGCAGAATTAACAGTCAAGATGGGAATGTTTCCTCAAGTGAGAAATGATGGTGGTTGTAAGCCTGAGTGAGCTACAGCAGTACAAAAGGATAGGATATCCTCTAGATCTTAATGCCTTTGTGCACCTTGCTGGTTTGAGTGCATCACAGAGTCCTAAATTCAGGGAAGCAGTCATTACACATGGGATCTGGCCTTCTCTGCAGAATGACATCTCATATCCCCAGTGCCAAGGCAATATTTCCCCCACATCATGCCCATGTTTGTTCTGCCAGCCTTTTCACTGCTTGCTTCACTTATTCCCAATATGTCAGAGCCCAACTCTGACATTTCACTCCGAGGATCTTTTGAAAGATCTGGGTTTTGGATGTGTTTTGAACAGGACAGAGCAACTTGCTGTTTCTTTCCTTCCTTGTGGCAGACACTTCTGTCCTCTAAGCAGACTTAAATACTGTGACAAATTGAAGGAAAAGTGTTGTTTCCAGATGTGTGGCAGGAGCTGTGGAGCAGGGGAAGTGGCAAGGACCCGAGCTGTGCAACAGGAGCCAACAAGGACAGAGCAGAGCAGCAGAGCCTCCTCTCTCCTACCTGCCCTGAGATATTGTCTGAGCTGGTGTGCACTGGTCTGTCAGTTTCCCACACAGTCCACAGACAGGATTTTCAATCCTTGAAGGACCAGGAGCTAAAGTGATTTTACAGAAGTGTTGCTTCTTTTATTTTCATAATTCAGGAGCAGATAAAAGGTTACCTTGATCAAAAAATATAATCATATTAGTGATATTTGAGGGAATGTTATTTGTGAAATGGAAGCTTTTCTCCCTGTTTTTAATGTTCAGGTGTGTTTTTAATACCTGTGCATGAATGTGTATCCACATCTGCTAGGAAAGCCTTTCTATCTGAGATTAGGAATGAAAGAGAGTCCTTTGTTTTAAATCTTAGTTTGACCAAGTTAGACAAGGAAGTTAGATGAATGTTTTACTCCAAATGTTTCTTCAGGAGAACAAAACTTTAAAAAAAACCTGGAAACATGGGACAGGAAATCTGAATTAGCTGCAGGAAGTGAGGCCTGAGTAAGTGGACTGGACAGGAGAGAATAATCTGCCTGGAGCTTTCAGAGGCAGGTTCTAGATAACTCCAGACAATGTGACATCTGCTTGTAGCAAGTGACTTAGGATGTGTCAGGAAAATGCACACTGTATTTCTTGGGTTATCCACACGAAGACCAGTAAAGTGCTACAAGTGACATGAAATCCAGCACAGCAGTTTGGAGGGCACACCTTTGGACAGATCTGTGCACCAAGGGTGAGTAGATTGCTCTACAAAGAATTCCTTTGTGTGAAGCTATCACAATATAAGGACTCTTTAATATTGTGGAAAGAGATAAAAATGAGACCCAAGGGCAGTAGGGGGAAAGCAGCAAATTCAAATGAGAAGCTTGTGTGCTATTTAACAGTGTGTGTGATTAATAGGTGTCAAGGAAGGTGCTGATTTTCCACCTCTTGGTGTTCTCACTTCAAAGCAGTGTATTTTCTGGAAGCAATGCTTCAGCTGAACAGAGCTGTGGATCTCAGCGTGGTAATGAATGGGTAAAATGGAATTGTCTTCACAAACAGGAGTCAAACTCAGAGAGCTGTCGTTTCACCCTGCCCTTACATTCTCGCAATCTGTGAAATTTCTTAGACAGTTTTGACTTCCTCATCTGAAATTTCATATTGCTTCTTTCTGCATGTAGTTTAATGTTCTAAATTTGTGCCTGAAGGCCAGAGGTGCCTTTTTTTGTTCTTGTTCCTTAAACACTAACTTGAAGGCTGAAAACATTCCTCTTTTTCCAAATCTGGAAAAATGCAAAATGGTCATATTACCAAAGGGAGAGAGAGGAGGGGGGAAAAAAAAGGAAAGGAATACTGTGTACCCAACAAAATAGAGACAAGAATGCAAGAATGCAGGAATGTAAATGTGTTACAGGCTGTTATTAGGATTTTGGATGCAAAAATAAAACTTAGAAAAGACCGAAGATTTGAAAAGGCGTAATACAATCCAATTTATTTAGACTAGAAATTGCCCTCCCTAGATTGCTAAGGTGACAGGAAAAATTATGAAAAGAAGATAATCATATTTGTTTTAAGTCTGGCAGTTTCCACTGAAATGCCTGTCTCTCTATAATAGTTTTTTGAAGGAAGTGCCTTGGGGAATTACTAGAAAAATGATCTTTATTAAGTGTTCATGGCCATCTGAACTATCCACCCATCCAGTATAAATGTGTTCTGGCAAAACAAGTATTTGTGTTGCCATGGCCTTTCCCATGATGTTATTTTCTTAAGCAAAAGCATTTTTCTAGCTGAGATCTTAACAAGGACACAGGCAGGGCGCCATGATTCAGTCCTTGAAGAGAAAAATAATGATTTGGAAGGAATGGTGAAGGAAAAAGATGGTCTCAGAGGGGGTAGAACACAAGACTTAGCTATCTGGTGTCTCTTTTGCCCAACAGAAGCAGTGATTCCTTTCACTAATCACCCCAGTTCTGCAGGAGAGCAGTGCAGACTCCACCAGCCCTGCAAAAATGCTGATGAGCCCAGTGCTGAGATTCTCCTGAGGCATCTTCAGGATAGGGAAAATCTTCTTTTAAAATAGCAGCTCAATTATTATTTGCTCAGCAAATCACATGCCTCAGATACAGGCTTCCAAAAATCAAGTCGCAGGGCCCTGTGCTGTGCAAAGGTACAGGGATTCTGCACAAAAAATACTTTCCCAAGGTCTATGTGGATCCATGTGTTGTGTTTGCAAGGGTTTAACTGCTCTATGTGCTTGGGTTTGGGATGTTTTCTGCCTTTGTCCTGCAAAATCTCTCTGGGAAGGTGCTACCTAAGGGTTTCACGTTGGTTTCTGTTCTCTGGTGAATACCTCTGCAAATGAAAGTGATTATGAATTTTACTTTGTTTTTGGATTTATACTCTGGGTTTAGATAAATATCAAAGTGTTTTAGCATAAAAACAGATGAACAGATCTCACAAGCATTGAACAATGTTATTATAAAGCCACAGTGACTAAAGCAAAACTAATGGGTGCTTACATAAAGTGAAAAAGGCCAAGGCAGGTGTTAAGTCCCCCTTTCTCTGCATATCTTCCCAAATTCCAGTGATCATCACTTTCTGAGTTAGAGGTCATCTCTGAATCTGTCTGCTTCCCATTTTCTAAGGGCCACAAATTCCTTTCAGAAGGAATAAAAACCGAAAAATTAAGAACAGCAGGACCAAAGGCTGGGGCTTAGCTCTCAGAGGGTTTTGATGAGATTTGGGCTTTTTCCTTCCTTTAGCTCCTGTGAGACACCTCTCTCAAACTGCTTTCATAGCACTGTAGCTCCACAAGTCACATCAGAATATTGATCTCAACAGAAAATATAAAGGGAATAAGGTCCCTGAATGCTGAATGTAGGTCCAAATCCAGTTATGTATCCATTTCTAGAAGAGAACACATTACAAAAAAAAAAAAAACAAAATAAAACAAAACAAACAAAAAAACCCAACAAACAAACAGAAGAAAACCCAACAAGTAACAAAAAATAAAAATAGAGTAGGCCTGTAAAAATAGAATAGGCAGGGTCATTATGAGAGGGTGAGTTCACTCACTGATACCTGAACCCAGCACCATTTTAGCAAACAGATCAACTACAGAATTATGCTGAGACAAAGCAACACAGATAATTTTATTTGCCATTAAATGAAATTAATTAGTGTGTCACTAAGGCAGCAAATAGCATTTGATATAAAGAATAGACTATGTTAGAACTTTGTTCCAGAAAGTAGGTAATGTGTTCCCCTAACTGCTGAGACCCATTCACTCTCATGCTCCTGCACTGAAATTACTGTTAGAAATCCCAGGAGCAGAGCTCTGCTCCATCCTCTGGGAAGCAATTCCTCAGCCTACCACCTCACAATAAGTTCTTCCTGTTCAACTCAACACTTACCTGCCATCTCACTGATATTGCTGAAGTATCTTCAATATCATGTACTTGACATCTTTCATATTCATACTCACTGAAAAAAACCACGAGATATCTTAAGCTAAAAATCCACAGAAAGAACATGAGCTAAATCCAGTTTGCTTTATGCCACTAATGCCAATGAAATTAAAAGCTATTTAGGGGGGGAAACAAACTTACAGTATTACATAACACCAGTCATATATTTTTTGATACAACCTTTCGAAATTAGATTAGAAAGAAAATTCTGAGTTAAAATTGACTCAATTAAGTCTCCTGCTCTTGCAGTTCAAGAGGGACATGCCTGATGCATGAAGCAATAGTAGAGCTGCGTGCTGTGGGATGTATCTGGCTCATGAGTAAATCCTAAGTGGATTTAGTTGTCACAGTGTGGTGCAGGGAGCTTGCAAGCTCCATTCAGCAAGAGAAGGGTTGACCTGGATAGTGATTGTGGAACAGAGGGAAAGGTAATGAGCTGCAGGGGATGACAAAGCTGCCAGGAGAGCAGCAGAGATCACCCAGAATGTATCACTTAAAGGGAGGCATTCCTAAGTTGATGCTAACAGGAATTCAGAGATGTGGGTGAACCAAAAAAAAAAAAAAAAATATCTAGAGGCTGGAGATAGGGCTCTAAATTGAGTTTACTGGTGCTTATCTGCTGCTACAAACAGCGACAATAATTTATAGGTGTGCCTATAATTTATCGTTGTCAGGAAAAATGAGTTAAGATACCCTATGAAAAATGAAAGTTTGTAAAATAGTCCACCTTCAACAAAATGCTGGAGAACACAATGTAATTACAATTTACTTCCAAGTATGTAATTTATTTTTATGAAAATTAATAATACATTTAATTAATACAGAATCATTAGGAATGACATTTTAATGAGGGAATAATTATGAAATTCTGAATATTAGATATAAGTTACGTGGTTCCTATGATAAAATATTTTAGCTGTTTGTCTTATGAAAGTATTTAGAATTGTCCCAGTTTCTTTACCGGTAAATAATTTATTTCATTAAATACTTTAAAACTGTTCTTCCATAGCTTGTGGAGAACACACCGGTTCTCAATCCACCTCCCTGTTCACTCATCCAGTCCTCACTTCCTGAGATTGCCTATGAGGATATTGTGAGAGACAGTGTCCAAAGCCTTGCTGAAGTGAAGGCAGACAAAATCCACTGCTCTCCCCTCACCCCCCCAGGCAGTTATTTCGTTATAAAAGGCAATCAGGTTGGTCAAGCATGATTAACCCATAGTGAATCCACCTGATTCCACCTTCTTGTCTTCCCTGTGGACAGAGATGGCCTCCAGGATGAGGCCCTGTCTTCTTTCCAGGGATTGAGGTGAGGATGACTGGCTGGTAGTTCCCTGGGTCCTCTTTCTGGCCCTTTTTGAAGACTGGGGTGACATTTCTTCCAGCTCTCAGACACCTGTCCTGGTCACTGGCACCTTTCAAAGATGATCATGGGCAGCCTCACTATGATGTCTGCCAGCTTTCAGCACTTGTGGATGCATCCCATCAGGGCCCGTGGGTTTGTGGATGTCAAGTTTGCCTAGATGTTTTCTAACCAAATCATCCTTGAGAAAGGGAAGGTCTTCCTTCCAGTATTCCTTTACCCTGGTCTCAGTATTCTAAGAGCTTTGTAATTTAAATTAAAATTTAAAATTTAAATTATTCAAAATTCTCCAACTTTGCAATGTGTTAGCTTCTTCACAATATGCATGTGGCACCAATCAGACCCCCAGTTCTCTTCATATTTCCAAATAAGCTATGTGATTTAAAATTTAGATTAAGATTTGATCCAGAACCTTGTTTATTATGTAAATGAACAGTAAGATAATTCTTTTGCTTAGGACTTGAGGATGGGCAGTGGGAGACGTGGATTCTAATTTACAACCTAACTATTAATCATGAAAAAGCTGTTAATAAGCAACATTTATTTGATGTCTTGGTGGTTTGTCTGTCAATTATTTAGCTGTCCTTTATGGCCTACTATCATGGCTCTTCTGATGCAAGCTGAATTGCAATAGTCCAGTTGTATATGTCTTACGTTTCAGATAAGAATGATCTGGTAATGTATTTCACTTTTAGTTAGCAATTGAACAGCATAAGTTCATTTTCCCACTGCTTTTTAAATGCCAATGCGCGGTGTAAATAGCTTAAGAATGACTGTCATCATTGCTCTGTCACAGGGAGGTATTATTCATGTCCCAAGTTTGGAGGAATTAAATTCTCTGTTCAGATTCATAAACAATGAATTGTTAATTTCTTGCATGGAAATTAAGACAGCTGTGAGCACCCAATTGACACAGTGGGATTCAGCAGCAAGGAGAGGCCTTCCCAATGCCTATTGGCTTACTTCTTCCAAAGATTTTCACCTCTGCTGTAGGGACAGTTGAACTGCATGAAAAACTGGTCCCCAGTCACCACATTCTATAGCACAGAATCAGAGTTTTTACAGTGGAACAGCTTGGAAACCATGGAATCATAGAATGACTTTAGTTGAGAAGGCACCTTAAAGGTCACCTGGTTCCAATCCCCCACCATGGGCAGGGACACTTTTCACTAGACCGGGTTGCCCAGAGCTCCACCCAGCCTGGCTTTGAACACTTGCAGGGATGGGTAGATTATTCCATTTCCCTGTTGTGGGATGGATTATTCCATTTCCCTGTTGTGGGATGGATTATCCCATTTCCCTGTTGTGGGATGGGTTATTCCATTTCCCTGTTGTGGGGAAGAGCAAAGGACAATCATAGGGACAGGGAGCTGAAGGCCACCATCAGTTAAATCTGCCAACTGCTACATGTACTGAATCCCTGCTTTCCAGAAGCAGCTAGGCATGGCCTGCTGTAGAGAAGGGAAGTAGAGAAATAATCTTTTGATTTTCCTTTGCACACAGCCTTTGGTTTTGCTTTATTAAGTTGCCTTTACCTTGATCCACAAATTCTGTCCTGTCTTTGTTTTCTCTTCCTGTGTCCTAGTGAGGAGAGGAGTAATAGAGCAACTTGGTGGGCACCTGGCTGCCAGACAAGGTCAAACTCCTGTACTTATCTGATAGATTTTTTGGAAATGTTGTGATGGATTTTATTTTGGTTGGATGCATTTTTATACCCGTAAAGATTGTGATAAGGGCAAGAAATGGAAGTGCATTCTTGTCCAAATTCTGTGTTTATCCTCTGTATTTGAAGGACTGAATGACATTTGCCAAACTATTCAGTTATTGGTCAAAAGTTGGAGGAGCTACCAGAACATGCCCCTCTAATATTTATGAACTATATGATTTCAAGCATCTTGTTGCCAGGGTTTGAAATAGTGCTGAGGTTTCTAAATCTCTGGTATAATCCAGAAATTAACTAACTGTGAATGTAATCAGTTCCAGAAGATCAACTACCTTAGAACACTGAGGCCCCTCATTGATATTACTCAGAAGATGTTTGTGGCAAGTGGTCTCTGATTTGAGACTCCTAGAAAAAATTTGAGAACAGGGGTCACAGATCTCTAGCACAGTGGTGAAATGGGTGAAGGGGCTGTTTATTTGGGGGTTTCTTAAGTTATTTTTGCCCTAAACCAAATTAGCTATCAGGGTGTTACTGGTTTTGTAAAATAATGAAACCTCTTGTTCTGGTCTCTAGGATTTCCTGTAGTTGCAGAATGAAAGACAAAAAACAGGGACTGTGTACACTGGAACCTTCAGAAAGGGGACTGAGGCCAGTGATGGTGTCTCCTCCTTGCAGGGGTTGTGATGTGGTTATGAGACCTGGAGATTGGTTTGAGTTCCCATACTAGCTAAGAGACAGCCATTACAAAATTAAGCCACTTGAGGTCGTGTCAGTGTTGGTAGGCACTGGACAGCCACTGCTTGGTGCTGGGCCATTCTGCAGAGCCTGCCTTGGGAGATATCCCAAGGATACCCACGAAGTATGAAAGGAGCAATCAGCTAAGAAAAGCAGGAAAAAGTCTTCTTCTGAAGTGGGGGAAGGGATGCTGTTTGTTTTCTGATTTTAATATGCAGAAGTCCAAGAAAGGGAACCAAAAATTAAAGAGTGGGAGGACTGAACAGGAGGGGAGGAGAGTAAAAGTATCTTTTTACATCAAGAATAGCCAGAGCAGACCACTGTTTAAACCTTGGAACTTCATTATTCTTCATCCAGCTGGCAGTCTGTTAGAAGAATCCTCCTGACTCCTGGGTATACAGATTTTGGAGAAATGCAGGTTTTCCCATTTCCACTCTTGCAAGAGTAACAATTTCCTTGCCAGAAACACCAACATGGGGAAAGCTATGTATCTGGAACCCTAGAGTAAGGTCAGAGAGAGCTCAGCTGCTGCTTCAGGAGCCCAAGAGGACATCCAGGACAAGGCTAAGAAGAGTCTGTCAGTGTTGGTGTTAAAGCCAGGTAGCCAACTGCACTGTGTCTCTGTGCCTCAAACTGCCATATTAGCCAAAGCCTCTGCTGTACTGTCCAAGTCAGAATTCCAAAGGTTAACTGCCCTCTGCCAGGAGAAAGTGGTTGCTGTCTCCTGGTTTCTTGCAGAGCTTTCAGAAGCAGAACACAAGCATGTGGCAGCCCCTGCCTGGCAGCCCCTGAAAACCCACATCTGCCCTGATGCTTTTTGCCTAAGTGTCTGAAAATATGTCACTGAAAGGTGCTTGCAGGCAGCAGACATTTCTCTTTCCTGCCTCAGTAAAAATGTCCACCCAGGCAAACTGCAATGAGACAAACCGCAGTGAGACAAACCGCCTGAAGGAGGAGTACCAGCCATGGCTTTTTTTGTGGTCAGTGACAAGGGGAGCAGAAATTACAGCTCTCAAGGTCAAGTGTATACATCTTCCTTGACACACCTGATCCAGGCTGAAATGTGCCTTGATATTGCTGTGAGACCAGAAAGTCTTTCTCTTTATTGTCTGTGCTCTGTTCAGTGCCTTGTAGTAACCAAAAAGACAGGCAAGAGATCCATCCAGTGGCACATGATAGAGAGAAAGAGAAATGTGGGGCAGAAGAAGACACTTTTCTGGAGAAAAACTGGAGACTGGAGGAGGTAAACTGAGCTTGATTTTCTTATTTGTATTGAATTCAGCAACACAAACCACAAGCCTGTAACTTTTAAATATAATACTCTCTATTGTAATATAAAACAATCTTTAGGAACTCTCTTACCACTTTGTGTTTCAAGGCATTTTGAATTTTAAGGTCTTCAGCCCAAGCAAGAGCATGTCTGCATGCACTACCTAACCTCTTTAACCATGCATGTATGCAACTTTTTAAAGACTTGTATATAGAGGGAAACTAACCAAAATAATAAAAAACAGATAGTCCTGAAAACTTAACACAATATATTCAAAATTGATGCATGTCCCGTTTTCTTAAATTTCCAACCAGCTTTTTCCAAAGTAAAAGAGAAACATCTTGACACTGCCATACATATGTAGATTTCATTTGGAATTTTCAAAGGTCAGTGCAGAGTAACTATGTACTTTGGAATTCCATTTAGGGGAAAAGATGCTATTCTTAGATAGTAAACAAATAAAGATGGACTTTTATGCCTCTAGCTGGACATTCCACAAACTTACAAAGAAGTCCACACCTAAATATATCCGATACTAAATATTGTGATATTCTGGGATTCTATCTATTTTATCACTTCTTAGATACATTTATTTAACTCTTGTTATCAGTAAAAGATGTCCTTAGTCAGATATGTCATTTCCCAACTGCTTGGATCTTCTGGGTTAGGCATTGTTCTCCATAGTGTGTGCTGTTCCTTGCAGTTATTTTTTTGGACGACTTCTATTGCACAAGGAACCTGTATTGTTGTTCTGTGAAGTGTACACAACACAGGAGTACAAGAAACAATGTCACCAAGCCCAGTAAGAGTAAGGTTTTGGTAAAAGAAGTCACTTAATTCAGGGACAGAGATGTCCCCACAAGCTCACAGACAGGGCCCCCATACCAGCTCATCTTTCTGATTCTGTAGTTTCTGAAATTTTCATCAAACGTAGCTGTGTTGAAGATTGGTATTTCAATCCCTAGGTTATCTGTGTAGCCACATTCTTTATAGGTAGCAGTGAGGCAGGAAAGTAATTGTAATTTAGCATTTGGGAAGTTGGCACACATTTTTATGTCAGCTTCTCTTTTTAGCTAAATGCTGTTTCAAAACTCTTGCAAGTTAGACATGGATAAAAATAACTCAAAGATTGGAGGAGCTTTTCAGACAAGAGTCAACAAAACAAAAATCCTGCTCTGTCTCTGCCCAGGACAAGCAATATTTGAATATTCCGGGCATTTTCACAACAGTTGGAGTTGCAGAAAATCTGTACTGAACACAGACCATAATCCTTCTAATGGCACGTTAAATTTGTTGAGCACTCTGGCAGTGAGCCAGTTGTCTGGTAATGTTAGAAAGAGGTTAGGTCAGAATGACCTAGACACGTGCAGAGAAACCATTACCTTCCCAAGGCATTCTGCTTGGAGTAATCATTCTGAAACCTACAACAAGGGGTGCCATAGCAGTGAACTTAGGAAGGAAAATTTGGGCTAATGTGTGCTACAAAAGAGACAAAAGCCCTCTGCTCTGAGGATTTCTGATATATTTACTTTTTTCTCTTGTTTCTGTGACACTAAATATTTGAGAGAAGTCCCAGGAAATCCAGAACAAAACACTAAATGTGTCATAGCAAGCAACAATATTTTTCTCCTCCTCTTGATTCCAAGGCTGTGAACTAAATCAGGATATTTGCTTTCCTTTGCCGTCCACTTCTAACACATAAAGTAACCACTCCTCTGTTGCAATGTGTCTGAGGTAGCTGTGATCACCCTGTTGACTGACAGTAATTGGTATTTGCTTCGATCAGCTCTAAAGTCATGCTAATTAAAACTGATCTTCCTACTCACATATTGAAAGAAACCAGTATCTAGAGGCAAGATCATCTGGGGAAAATTTTAATAAATCCTCAGGCACCAATGTCTCCCTCCCTCAGAGCTGGCAGCAGTGGCCTTCCTGTTCCAGAAGAACACTTTGTCATGGTGTCATGCTTTCACCCCAGCCAGCCACCCAGCTCCAGGCAGCCACGGGAGCAGGGAGAGAATCAGAAGGGGAAAGGCTGCAGAACTCATGGGGTTGAAATACAGTCAGTTTAATAGGAAAAGCAAAATCTATGCACACAAGCAAAGTGAAACAAGGAATGAATCCCTTCTCCCTGTGGGCAGGCAGGTGTTCAGCCATCTCCAGAGGAGCAGGGCCCCCACGGTTACAGTGACTTGGGGAAGCAAAGGCCATCACTCCACATTTCCCCCGCTTCCTTCTTCCCCCTCTTTATATACTGAGCATGATGCCATACGACATGGAATATCCTTTGGTCAGCTGGGGTCAGCTGTCCTGGACTCTGTCCCCTGCCAACTTCTTGTGCACCTGCAGCTCCCTCACCAGTGAGGCCTACCTATGAAAAGCAGAGGAGGACTCGGCTCTGTGCAAGCCCTGCTCAGCAATAACAGAAACATCTCTGTATTATCAACTTTGTGTTCAGCACAAATCCAAAGCACAGCTCTATTCCAGCCACTGTGCAGACAATTACCTCAGCCCCAAAGCAGCACACATCTCCTCTAGGCTCTTGCCTTCTCCATGTGATGCCTTATGAAGGTTGACCTAGAACAGAGA
>VWZV01012656.1:1639901-1783561 GCA_013397155.1 Irena cyanogastra | reverse complement strand
ATTCCTGATCCAAGCCCGATGCCGTTGGCCTCTTGCCCACCTGGGAACCCCTGTGCCCTGCAGCTGTCACCAGCATCCCCTGGGCCTTTCCCGACTTCCCAGCCTCTCTGTTCCAGCCTGTAATTTTCCATGGGGTTGTTGTGACCCCAGGGCAGGACCTGACACCTGTGACCCCCACAATTGGCCTCAGCCCAGGATCCAGCCTGTCCAGACTCCCCTGCAGAGCTTCCATCTCCAGCATCAACACTTCCCCAGCTCGGTGTCACCTGCAAAGCCGATCCCCTCATCTGGATCACTGATAAAGGTCTTTGAGCTCTGTTGTGTTTCCTAAGCTTTGAGCCTGTGTTGTGCTGAGGATGCCAGCCTGATCCCACAAAGTGTCTGCTATTGTGTTCTTGTCAGTGGTAACGAATCATTCTTACGCAGTTTTTAATTTTTTTTTTTGTTCAAATGTCATTCTTGAATTTGTTTTGTTTATGGAGATAACATGTTGCATAGAATAGATAAAGGCCTCCATTTATCAAGCAGGTCAAAACTTTTTCTTTACTTATATGTATTCAATTGTCAAATGTTCTCAATATTGTAGAAAGTCAGTTTTATAGTATTTCATTTGGGCTGTATATATAGGATTGTTGAACTGTTTTTATAATGTAAATCACACCAAAGTGTTACTTCTAAAGAATTTCAAAATACTCCGTTGTCTTTTAATGAAATTTAGCATCTAAACAAAGGAGACTACATAAAATACCAGATATGCCCTTAGGGAATACCACGAGTTGTTCTGTGGAACACATGTGGGAACTACCAAAATAGGACATTTTAGGGTATGGAACTGACTGTGGAGTTTTAATTTCCCTTAGGCATGTTGGGAGTTACAGCTTAAATGACAGAACCATAGAATGGGTTGAGTTGGAAGGGACTTTACTGAAAGGTGATTTTTCACCGTTTTGAGGTGACATTCCCATGTAAATACTTTATACACTTTTGGTAGTTACATTTTCTATGTAAGTACTGTTTGGACAATAGTAAGTTCGTCTTGATAGTTGTATGACAATCTCTGTATGATGATGTGATTGGAAATTTTCATTGGAAGATTATCACCACTCTGCAGATAAATTCAGCTTTTTCAAACCAGCTTAATAAGCACAGGACTTAAAAAATCTATTTTTGATACGTTCACAACACAAATACCACGGGGTGTTCACGACTCTTTGCTTTAAGCCATCAGAACACCTCGATAAGAAGGAATTGAATCCCAAACGCGGTGGTGGGCCCCTGTCCCCAGCCCTTGTCAGAGTGAGATGGAGCTGGTGAGCAGCACAGCCCGTGCTGCAGGGGCAGTGGGCAGTGGAGCTGAAGCCTCCCCTCTTTTGTTTTTCAGGTTTGCGATATTCAGACCCACAGCGGGTTGCCAGCCCCCGCTCCGCGTGCCGGCCCCATGCACTATTCTGGTGACCTCAAAGCCACCACTGACCCACACTGGAGCTGGCCCGGGGGTAAGGTACTGTGCCACCAACACCTCCTTTTTAGTGTCTTACACTGTTGCCTCATTTGCTAAACATTTTAGGACTCCTACTCCTCTATTTGAACCTATGGGACTTAAGTAGATCAGACATTAGAAAAACCCGGAGAATTGTCAAAGCGTGGGACTTACCTTGCCCTCGTGTTGCTCCTCTGGTGGCTGTGGTATCACCAGCATAGTGCATGTGAGGCATCACATGGATTGGGAGCTGGCAATCCACGGTGAATCTGGACATCACACACCTGAAAACAGCCAAGCCAGGTAAGTTTAACACTGGGAGTGTGCTGAGTTTTCCTTTAAAGCTTGTTCACTCAGGAGGATTCAGCATCTATTTATGGAGGTTCTCTGTTGTGTTTTTTCAGTTTATTTTAAGGGACCAGATAATACCATGTAGTGCTTCTGGTGGGTGAGTCAGAGCTGGAAGACACTTTGATATTCCATTGACAGAAAGGAAGCAAGCATTCCCTGTTCCCCTGAGCTATCCCTGGGAAAAGCAACAGAGAATTTAGCACTGATGGGTTAGCAGTGATTGAAGGCATCTTACTTAGACAACAGAACATTTTCAAGAGCTGTTCTAAAAAACAGTAATATTTTGGAACCTGACAAAGACCACTTGTCCTGCTGTGTTGTTTTCCTAAATCTGTTTAAAAGGCAGATGGAAGCCATGAGATTTACTTCAGATAAGACAGGACTTGAAGCAAAAGCAATTGCCAATTCAGTGTGTTTTGTTGTGTTTGAAACAAAAAGCAACATCTTACAGATAATACTTTACACTGATATCATTTTCTTAGCCCAGATGATATTTTCCAAATTTTGCTATGTTACACATTTGCTTTCTTAGAAAAGTGTTCCCAGAGGCCGTGGATACACCAGCTTGCTGATAGGTTTCCATTTTTTTAGCTTAAATTGTAAAGACTGGATTTTCTGGAGAATACACAGGATGGTTAATGGTGTACAAGTAACCATAAACGTTAAAAATACTGTTCTAAGTTTGCCCCTCTAAAACAGGACTCCCTATTTTTAAAGGATATTGAGGATTTGGGGGCTTTACAGGCAATATTAAAATGCAGTATGTGAGTGTACATGCTATATTCATGTTTTGGGGTTTTCTTTTACTGAAAACATTCTTTAAAAAACTGAAAAATTCCTCAGTTTTTCCTTCATGTAATGTTGATTGCACTGCAGTTGATGTTCTGGTAACTGCCTAAAATTGTGGGATTTTTTCATGCGTTATTTCACCAACCCCATAGTGGTGCGCAGTTACTGTCACATAATATTAGTTAAATAGTTGGAAATTTTTCCATAAAGAAAACTTCCTATCACACATATGGTAATTCCCCTGTTCAGCAGGAAGTTGCTGTTGTTGAGTAACTTCCCAGGACAGAAATACTTATTTCTGTTAAACTGGTAACGTGTTATGTTTATAAAATATATGAGTTTAGAAAAAATTGATGTTGCTGGAGTTGCAGATTTGAAAAGAACTTTATTACCACCTCTCAATTCTAAATTGGCAGGGTTTGTAAGCTTGAAATACTCTTTTTGGCAGTCATAGAGCTGGGTATGTTATCCCTCCTCGTACTGGGGATTGCCTCCAGTCCTTCCAACACTCACACATGCAGTGGGAATGGTCATTGTATTAAATTAAACTTATATTTATCATTTTCCAGAACATGCATAAGCAACTTTAATGAACATTGAAAGCCTTGCAGAAAAAAAAAAGGTTTTAATAAATACGTATTTAGTAAATGTATGGAAATACTTACTCCAAGTTAAGGGAATTTCAGCATGTCCACTTCTCTGTCTTCTGGCAGCATAAAAACATCAATTAGCAGGTGCAGTAACACTCCCACAGGGGATATAAGGGGGTTGAATGACCTGGTGCTGGGAAAGTTGGGTGCCAGAGATTCCTCTGTTGCAGGTTCTCTGCTGTCCCTCTCTCAGAGTTTATGCTCTGACTGTTCCCAGTGTCCTGCCAGGTCACACAAACATCAGGCAGCATGTGGCAGACTCTCACTCATATTGTTGGTGTTCCTGGCATTGATTTAGTTGAGATTTAGAAAGTTTTTTTAATTAAAAAAGCAAAAACTCTCTTCCTGAGGTAATTTTTTTCCTGATCCATGTTTGATACTTTTTCAGCAATGGAATTAATCTGTTAGTTACCAAAAAAAACCCCAAAACCCACCAAACAGCTAAACCAGCATTTTTTAAATGTTTTCCATAGATGTTTCAGGTTATAGAGCCTGGTGCTGATAACAGCAAGGTTGTGGGATCAATCCCCATGTGGATCAGTGCTGATAACAGCAAGGTTGTGGGATCAATCCCCATGTGGATCATTCACTTAAGAGTTGGACTTGATAATCCTTGTGGGTCCCTTCCAACTCAGAATATTAATTTTCATCGAAGTGTAGACTTCACAGAGGTTCTAAGACAAAACCAAATATTTACTTGTACTTACCTACATTTTATCTAGTTCTGTCCTCAGTAACTTCTGTACTCACCTGGTGCAGTCCAAGATTTATGAATAGAAATGAGGTTTCCCAGTGCTGTGAGCTGGGTAGGTGTCCCTGGAATCCTGTCCATGAGTGGGAAGAGCTCAGTCGGGGATTGCTGGGGTGGATTCCACTCCCCTGCTGCAGGAGAGGCGCCTTCTCCTTCCCTTCTCCACTTGAAGCATTAAAGGCTTCAAGTGACTCCAGTGTAGCCCAGTGCTCAAGGGGGTTAAAGCAGCTCTTGGGAGCAGCCACCAGTGCCTGGGAGACTGGGAGGGGACTGGGGACCACTGCAGCCATTCCAGGTAAGCCAGCTTTTCCCAGGGATCAGGGCCTTGACATCCCATGGGGTCAGGAAGCTCTGCTGTCACCTCAGTGTTTGTTTCAAGGAGTTTTTCTTTGCTTAGTGCACACATATTTTAATGTTACGTCTGCAGTAAGATGCTGTTTCCCTGGAATGTATTTCATTCAGATTTTGTCTACATTTTGTGGGATTCTCCTCTATTTAGAGGACTTCAGTGGGTGTTCAGCACTGCACAGGTTTGTGTTGGACCATCTGCACAGGAGCTAAATTTATCCCTGGCTAGAAGTGTGTCGGTACATGTGTCAGAGAGATGCTGAGTTCAGTGCCCTCTGTGTTGGCAATTTGAGGTGATCTATGGTCATCTCTGTGAATGCCCTTTTTACCAAAATATGTTGCTTTTAATAGTTTGGATGTATTTTTTTTTTCTTAGAAATTAAATGAGCATTTTGAGTGTATAAACCACATAATCAGTGAGTGAGTTGTGTAAAGAATGAGAAGTCAGTCTCTCATAGTAGTATTTGGATTTATTGTCACTGCATCTTTTAATCAGCTGTATATCATGCGTTAATCTTCATTAACATGTATGTTTTCAAGTGATAAAGTAGATAAAATCATAATTTCTTTTAGGGAGAAGATACAGTCAGATTTTTGATGCATGCTTCTTTAGCTGGGAATATACTCCAGTCATCACACTCCTCAAGAGTTTCAGCCACTAAATTTTAGTCACTATGCATCAGAGTGAATCTTTTGAGAACTCTTAGACTGTAACAGGCAATTCTGGGTTAATTTTTAATGCTTTTGTATAGATGTTTAATTATTGATAAATTTTTGCTTTCTAAGAGTAATAGTTTCAGGTTTTCAATAACCAGTTACCTCATTCCCTTTGATGACAAGCTCCCTCTTGTGTCCTTTATTTTGTAATTCCTGCTGTGTTTCCTGAGTTGCAATAAAATACTGAACTTCTGGAATCTCTTGAAGTTGCTTGAGATGAGCTACTTTTAAAGACTACTTATGAATACAAACCTTTCCTGTGCATGGGGAGAATAGTGGAGAAAATAATGCTACTGATTACTTTGATTTCTAAAAATGTGTTTGAACCTCATTATTATTCTCTTCTCTTTGCAGTGGATGATGTTGGAGAGAAATTGGACCATATAGGAAGCACTCCCTTGAAGATCAGTACAGAAGTGGCAAATGATGATGTTGCTAAAGATGATGGCTTTGGTTCAGAAGTCATCAAAGTCTACATATTTAAAGCTGAAGCTGAAGATGATGTTGAAATAGGTACCTTGAAATCCTATTTATTCTTTCAGTAGTGTCAAGTGTTTCACGGTCTTTCTGTTTGTTCTTCTTTCCACGTAATCCAGTGACTGGAGTGTTTTGTAGAACGTGACATTTGTGGAGGCTGCCCAGATGCAGCAAATGCTGGGTATGGATTAGTCTCGAGTTCTTTTTTATTAGCAGGACTATTTTCAGGCAGCCAAAGCCCAAATGTGGAAGTGGTTGTGTGTCTGCAGCTGTTTTTTCAGCTGCTGCTTTTCTCTGACTTTGCAAGACACAAGTGTGTCAGCACAGCAGAGCCTCTGAAGTGGATGCCTTTTGTTGGTGGGAGCCTTTGGTCGCCTTTGCAGAGACAGGAGAGGAATTCTGGGGCTGCATGTGAACCAAGAGACTCAGAATTCCCCATGGATAGACCATGCTCTGAGGAGATGCACAACTCACCTGTGTCTGTTCCTGAAAAAGCAGAATCTCCTTCTAGGCTGTTCCTGGAGCTGAAAGCTCTGGATCGTTCCCAGGCCCTGATCCCAAAATACAGTTTGTACTTCTGGGAGTTGGCTCTCAGGCTCCAGGGACAGAAGGGACAGACTGCTCGTGCAGCAGCAGGGGCAGCCAAAATCTCTGATGGCTGAGAAGTAATTCCCAGCGGGGGTGTTCTCTGAGCTGCTCTCAGGGAGGTGGTCCCAGCAAGTCAAAAAAATACTTGGATCTGAAATTAATCTTACCAGTGGCTTTGTTCACATTAACTTAATGTGTGTAACTTCTTTTTGTTCGAGGTGGGACAGAAATTGTCACTGAGAGTGACTTTCACAATGGGCATCCTGTAGCTGGAGTCATTGAACAAGGAGGTGTTGGGAGAATGCAGCGAGAAAAAATGGTTTACATGGCTGTTAAGGACTCTTCTCAGGAAGATGAAGATATTAGTAAGCATAATAAGAAAATTTTTGTTTCTCATGCTGTTTGTACACCCATATAACCATCATTCTCAGGGACATTTTTAATTCTTTTCTGAAGGATTCTTCAGCCTGAAGTAGTAGAAAACTAAGCTCATCTTCCCTAAAAATAAAAAGCAGGCTATAATTATTTTAAAGTGATGTGGATAAGGCATTTTGTGCATACTGTGTGCAGTCATTTAATTATTTATATTAAATTTAACATGTCCATGGATGAATTTAATGAGGCTAGTCAAACTTCTTATTTTTCTATTTTCCTCCAGTGAATTAAGCAGCTTGCTGACAAAGTGGCAAATGTCATCAGTTGCAAGTTCATGAGTTTGTGTATTGGAAATTTTGTGGGCATTTGTTTTGGATTAGTATTTATTGATACATGTTTTCTCTCTTTAAGGAATATCTGAATAAGCAATGATCCCCTAAATGCCAAAGGAAGAAAACTAATTTATAATGGGTATCAATCAGAGCGAGAACAAATTAAATGAAGGAAACGTTAGGACAGACAGAATAAAATTAAATATTTACTCTCCTCCCTTCATCCAGGCTGTGCTGAAATAGCAGATGAAGTTTATATGGAAGTTATTGTAGGGGAAGAAGAAGCCACATCCCTTCCAGACACCCAGCTTGAGGACTCTGGCGTGAATAAAACGTTTGTCCCCGTTGCTTGGGCTGCTGCTTACGGTAGGAACCTGTGCTTCTTTCCTGAAAATCCCTGCCATTGTTTCCTCCCTCAACCAGCTGCCAGCATCTCTGGGATGACCTTACCTTGTTCTTGGGGTTTGGAAACAGCTCCTATCTCTGCCATCCAGTGATTGCTGTGTCTTGGGTTTCATGGAGTAGAAAGGAAAGCTTATTAGGAGAAGTTTGATTTTGTTTCAGATCCCAGCTCAGATATACAGAGTATGTGGGGTTTGATGCTTAATGTTGAAGATCTTAAACAACAAGAAGAGCCTGAAGTATTTTACATTAGGAGGAGGAATGGGGAAAGACTGTAAAAAGGAAATAGTAGGAATAAATGTGTAAATATGTTCCTAATAATTTCAGTTTATAGACATGTTTTAAGCCTGTTATTCCTTCAGGTGAGAAACAAAAAAGTGATTTGTTTTCAAATGGTGGAAGTGTCTTAGGATATATTGTGAATTCTGTCTATTCTTTTGTATAATTTCCTTGGATTTTGGTGTGTTAAATGTTTGTTAAGAGGGTACTAAGTTATCTATAGTTTCTGTTACAATTAATGAAGCAAGTTAGTGAAAATTCCTGTTGGTGGTGATGAGAGCCCAGCAGCTGGGCTGTGGCAAAGTGCTTCAGAGCCACAGAGCTTTGGCACATAGCAGCAAATACTTCCAGTGCAAAAT
Source organism: Irena cyanogastra (assembly GCA_013397155.1). Classification (NCBI taxonomy): domain Eukaryota; kingdom Metazoa; phylum Chordata; class Aves; order Passeriformes; family Irenidae; genus Irena; species Irena cyanogastra. The sequence continues at coordinate 1,775,663 of VWZV01012656.1, read as the reverse complement.
GAGGAGTGTGCTCCTGAGGTATTCCTTGTGCATCTCCAAAACTCCATTGTGCTGAGAGGCTGATAAGGGCCAAGTCCTCTTATCTGCCTGCCTCTCCTCCAGACAGATAACGTGCTTCCATCTCAGGAGCAAAGTATGCATTTCAGATAACCTCTGCATTGCTATCTGAGGGGATAGATGAGGTTAAAAGTTTGCAGAAACAAGCATATTAATAATGGAAAGCAGGAGAGCCAGCAGGGTAAGCATGCAAACACAGATGGGGTGGATATCAATTCCTCCCGGAGATGGGATTCTGCTGAGGCTCATGATTACACACCACCAAGCTGCACATCTCCACTTGGATGGTGTTAACCTGTTACTTATTAGCTAAGTTAGTTTTCTCTCATTATCAGGCTTTCAAAAGCAGCATATTTAGAAAGAATATTATTTTATAATGACTAAAATACCATTTTCTGCAGGAGATGAAAGAAGGCTTCCCCGAAGATACGAAGATGGTCAAGCGGCAGGTGAGAACTTTTAACAGCATAAAACTAAAACTGTCTTCAAAAAAATAGACATTTCTGTGTCAGTTCTCCTAATCAGAGATGCAAAGAATGAGCCATAAATTAGATATTGAAGGACTCCACAGTCCTTCTCTACTGTTTTGAATGAAAACAATTCTAGATGTCTGTAGGCCTTTGGAGGGGGTGGGGAAGTTGGGAGGCACTGCCAAGTTTTTAATGTAGTTTTGCAGACAGAAAAGAGATAATGCAGTTGTTAAGAAGTAAAAACAAGTTAAATAAAAATCAAGGAATATAATTAGAAAGGAATCAGTGTTTAAACAATCATACCCTTGACTTTTGCCAGGATAGATAGATGGACAGTGGTTCCTATTAGCACTTTTTTTAGTGTATATTGTAGTAGAGGAATGGGCAATGCTTGTTTTTAAAAAGTAGATAATGCTGCTGTGCAATTCCAGTCGTCAGTCCCAAAGAAACAAGTTGTTTAAGGTTTTTTATGGTGTCTAATTTTTGTTTCTAGGAAATAACTTGGATACACGATTAGAAAACAAAAACGGTAATGCAACACAGTACCTGCAGATTTGTGATAGCATTAGCACTAATAGAGTGCTCAAACAAAAAACCAAGAAAAGGAGGAGAGGAGAGGCCAGGCAATGGCAAACAGGTAAACACTGGATGGTTACGGTATTGTCACGGAGTGCCACTTACTCCTGTCCTATTCCTTTTCTCTCTTTTAAGCTGGTACAGAATTAAAAGCTATAAATGATGATTTGCGTATTTCCTGTGTCCTTCCCCCCCTCCAGTTCTGTGCCTAGAAAATGTCATATTTTGCTATTCAGAGTCAGTACACCCAGGGCTGATGCAATTCATTGGAATGTTGCAAGCTATTAAAAAGTACCCATGGCTATATTCAGTGCACATGTGATATTCCTGATCTGTTTGAGCAGTTTCTAAAACAGAACTATATAAACTATAGGTGCTGTGGATTGGTTGTTTTTAAACTACTGAGCCATTCTCTCTCTGCTGCAAGTGTAAGTGCATGAATCTGAACAGCACTTGGCTGATTTAAAACTTCTTAATCAGTAAATGTGTTTCCTTCATAACTTGTTTTTGTTTGTTCAAAAACAGCTGTTATAATAGGTCCTGATGGACAGCCCTTAACAGTTTACCCTTGTCATATTTGTGGGAAAAAATTTAAATCCAGAGGATTCTTGAAAAGGCATATGAAGAACCATCCCGATCATATGATCAAGAAGAAATACCAGTGTACAGACTGTGACTTTACAACTAACAAAAAAGTAAGTTTCCACAATCATCTGGAAAGCCATAAACTTATAAATAAAGTTGATAAAACGCACGAGTTTACAGAGTACACAAGAAGATACAGAGAGGCCAGCCCGTTGAGTTCCAATAAACTCATCCTGAGGGACAAGGAGCCCAAGCTCCACAAGTGCAAATATTGTGACTATGAGACTGCAGAGCAGGGGCTGCTCAACAGGCACCTGCTGGCAGTCCATAGCAAGAACTTCCCTCATGTGTGCGTGGAGTGCGGGAAGGGCTTCCGCCACCCCTCGGAGCTGAAAAAGCACATGAGGACCCACACGGGGGAAAAGCCATACCAGTGTCAGCACTGCGTGTTCAGGTGTGCTGACCAGTCCAACCTGAAAACTCACATCAAAACCAAACACGGCACCGACCTGCCCTTTAAATGTGAGCACTGTCCCCAGGCCTTCGCCGACGAGAAGGAGCTGCAGCAGCACACCGAGCTCTTCCAAGGGCATAAGACTCACCAGTGTCCCCACTGTGACCACAAGAGCACCAACTCCAGTGACCTGAAGCGACATATCATTTCAGTGCACACCAAGGATTTTCCCCACAAGTGTGAGGTGTGTGAGAAAGGCTTCCACCGGCCCTCGGAGCTCAAAAAGCATAGCGAGACCCATAAAGGGAAAAAGATCCACCAGTGTAGGCACTGTGACTTCAAAACCTCCGACCCTTTTGTGCTCAGTGGGCACATCCTCTCCGTTCACACCAAGGACCTGCCTTTTAAATGCAAAAGGTGTAAAAGGGGCTTCAGGCAGCAGAACGAACTGAAGAAGCACATGAAGACCCACAGTGGCAGGAAGGTGTACCAGTGCCAGTACTGTGAGTACAGCACCACGGACGCGTCGGGCTTTAAGCGCCACGTCATCTCCATCCACACCAAAGACTACCCCCACAGGTGTGAGTTCTGCAAAAAGGGCTTCCGCAGGCCCTCCGAGAAAAATCAGCACATAATGAGGCACCACAAAGAGGCCATAATGTGATAGGTGAGCTCCAGAAGGAAGCGATGTAGAAACTGTGATATGCTAATTGGGGAAAAAAATAAATCTCACGAACTGTTTCTCCTGGTTTCAAAGCTTGATATTAAACCATAACTTTACATTCTTTGTATTAAAAGTCTTAAAAAGTATTAGGGTTGGCAGGGGATCTCATAGCCCTATGATTGTTGCTGATCAGAACCTAAAGAGCACTAGAGAATGCAGAGGATGGATGAATGTCTTAAATTTGCAGAAAGATGGATGAATGTCTCCAAGTGAACAATATTTGCCATTGCCGAGTCTAGAGGACAGGGCAGAGCTGATTGTGTGACCCATTCTGTCAGTCCCAACGTGTGTCTCCAGTATGGAAACAGATCCCTGGTGAGGTGAGCTACAGAGGGTTTGCAAAGGAGCCCCCTCTTCACTTCTTGTGCAGTTTGGAACGGGGAGTTTTAGTCAGACACTTCATCACAACGCTTTCAATTGTGCCTAGAAATTGAATTCCAGAACTGGCGAAATTTTGGGGGGGTGTCCCTTGTTCGGTTTGGTTTGTTTTTTTTTTTTTAAACATTTCACAGGGAAACTTTTTGGTTTCCTTTATTAGTTTAGGTCCAAGAAGCATTTTTTTACTGGTTTTCAAAGCTGCTAACCTATTTTATTGCAGGATATGATGTTTAAAATAGAGCATTATGTTATGGTCTCAGAGGTGGTGTTCTGGTGCTAGGGTTAAAGATGTATATGTATATAATTTCCCTTTTTTTATCTGAAACTACAGTTGAATGTTGTTCAGTATGGCACATATAACAAAATTAACTTTGAATTTGACTTTTTTTTTTTAAGGATAAAAATGGATGCAGCTCATAGTGTTGTGACTCAACACTAATTTTTTTCCTTGCTACTTTAAAGTCTTCTCTAAAAAGAATATTAAAAACAGTTGAAAACTGTAGGGGTTTTTTAATTAAAATTCAAAGTACTTAGAGGTTCTTTAGGGCAGTGTTCTTAACAGGTATGACAGTTCCTGTCCTACCTCCTAATATGAAATTTTCCATATAGACGTAAAATTGCACCTTTTAATCGATTCTTTTAAAAAAAGATCTATACCATGCTATAAACATGCATTTTCAATCTGTAAGAAAGTATATATGCAGTATTTAACCAGAAAAACCTGCTGCCACTAGAGTTTGGAGGTGGATCTTGAGTTTACAGTGTATACATTTAAAATATGCATCCCTTTAAAAATGCTTTGTGTTAGCATGCTGCAAATCCAATGGCGCTTATATAACGAGCTGGTCTAGGGCTATTTAATGAAAAACCTGGTCATAAATGTTATGCATATAATGTGTATTTTTTACTTTTTTTAGTTGCTTCATGTTTGCACACAGCTGTTCACATGAGAAATTGTAACTTCATGCTATATTGTGGCTTTGTGTTCCAGATAATGTTCATATTTTGTTTTTGCACCAGATGAGAATCAGTTCCTTGAGAATAAATTTTTTTTATATTTCTAAACTTCAGAAAGTTAAAATTTGGGAAATCTCTTAGACAAATAAGTGTTTTATGTGGCTGTAAAAAATGATGTACACGCTGTAAAATAAGATTGTCACTGTTCTGTGGGATTATTATTTCTAAATGTGTTACTCATCGTAACGGGCATACAATAAAACGCATCTCTTGCACTCCAGATTTTTTGGAGTTTCCTTTTCATTTGTGGTGTTTAGGAAAGTCCCATTCTCTGTAAATTCTCCTGATATTTTTAATTGCATTATTCACTAATTAATATGTAATCACATTTCAAGTAAACAGGTTACTGCAGGTCTACTTATCAGACTACTGAGGAGAGAACATTGGGTTTGATTTAACCCTTTAGACTCACAGGTAATGTATTTGTGTTTGTTTTGCTTATTTCTAAAATAATTATCAAATGTGATACTGACATTCCTTTGATTTTTTTTTCCTTTAAGAGAATAAAAAACCTCTAACATATTTTGGGAAAACCCAGGTAGGTTTTTGTCTTTTTACCTGTGTAATAACAGCTTGAAGAATGAAATGCTAAAAATGCTGCTATCCTAAATTCCCTCTCTTTTTAGAATACTTGAGTTACAACATCAGTAGCAGATTAAAAAGCTGAAGAAGAACATGTGCTATTAAATGAACCCTTCATTGAGGATTTCCAATGGCTTTGAGCCACTGAACTCGTAGGTTTTGCACAAAGCAGAAATTAAGCAGACAGGAATGAATTCATCTGGGTTTTGTTGCTGCTTTTCCTTGCATGCCCAGCAGTGAGAAGGGAAAAAAAATCTTAGTGATTTTAAGCTGTGGATTTCCGACAATGTCAATGTTTTGTTCCTGAATGTTCTGATGAATACATGGACTGAAGGAGTTTCTTAGAGCCTGAAGATGATCCCTGACTCTGCCCATGGCTGTGCTGGCTCATTTTTCCACCCTACACACGGACCAAATAATCAGGTAATTAATTGTTCTGTATCAAAGCAGGAGGTTGATTGCTGTTCTTGACATAAGAATTTACTAGGAAGTGGTGTTTTAAATCTTCTGAAATGGAAGGATAAAATGCCACCTGAGTCCTCAGCAGCTGGAGGGACAGTTCCCAAATCCTCAGTGCCCTCTCCCAGTAAATTAGAGCTGTGACAGGTCAGGAGTGCTTGAGCAAGCAGAGCCTCACAAAGGTGTGCAGAGCTTGCTCTGAAATGTCAGATCTGCTTGGTGCAGCTTTTTATTGGGCTGACAGGTGCAGTTAAAAGTGATTCATATCTTGATCACCAGCTATGTTTTTCTTTCCTCAGGTTTCAGCTGCCCACAATTAAAGGTAATAAACAGAGAAAACAGGGAAGAGCTGCAGCAGAACTCTGGAGGTAAAGGTGAGGTACTGGGTGTGGGCTGGTGGCTGCTCCAGTTGTCAGGGACTTCCCAGTCAGAGCTCCCTGGCTTTTATTTTACAGCTGAGGCAGAGAAACTTCAATGCTGCAGAAAGGTCAGTCAAAACAAAGAGGACAGTTTTCTCATTTCCAGTGCAAAACAAGACTCTGCATTCTGGCAGATGAAGACAGGGCAGAATGTAAATTGTTGTAATTATATAAAGTAAATAGTGTCTGATTTTTTTCTGATTTGTTCCTAGGAAAAATGTAGACGTCTTGGTGAACCTACTTGAAATTAAGGTGGGAAATGAGCTAAAGTAAAATGCTTCTAACCAGGATTTACAGAGCTGAGTAAATGAGAAAATGTTTTTCTGTAAACTCCAGCAGAAACCATGTTAGTTAAATCAGTTCCAGTTCCACAGCAAAGATGGTACAGCTGAGCCCACAGTAACAGGTACTTCATAGTAAAAAATACTAAATTTGCTTTTTAAATACATACGGTTTGAAAACAAAACCAGCCTATAAATAAATGGTTATATGCTTTATCTACTAGTCTTAATTCAGCTTTTTGACAATCATTCATTCCCTTGTGTTTTCTGTGAGTACAAAGTGTAGTTACAGCCTCTGCTCTGTAGCATTTACAGAGTCTGGTGACCTTCAGATTCTTTGAGGAGCTGTCCTTGCTATCCCCAGGACAGAGAGCTGGCTGGCATGAGCAGTGACCTGGGCCTTTTCTAAGCAGGCTGCAGCTTTCCTGGCTGCCCCAGGATGGTGTTTCCACTGGGATGGATCAGCTGGATTTGAAAAGAGCATTTGCCTGATGGTAGCCTTTGCCATGGAATTGTCTCACCACACCCAGCAGCTCCTGGTCTGAGCCCTGTCCCTCCTTAAGGGAGTTCCCTGCATGCCCTGTGCTGTGCCACGGAGTGGAGGAAACACAGGTTGGTGTCACTGAGGGGCTGCTCAGGAAATCCACAGATGGGATGAGCCATCAGGAACTGTGACCATTAATAACTCCCATTTCTGCTCTTTGTAGCTTGGTCTGAGCTGTGGGAAACCCCTGGCCCTGGTGGGAGCACAAGGAGCACCTGCACCCAGACACCTGCACAGGTAACTCTGATGGCATTAAACAAATGTGGTGCTGATAGTCCTTTTGATGTTTAAGATCACCCAAGGTGAAAAGGCTTTTGCTGACAGTGTAACTAAAATTATTTACTGCACTGCCACTGTCCATGAGTGTAGATGTACCTTTTATTCACTGCTCTGCAGAAAAGGGGATTGCTTTAGAATCTCTTCTAGAATAATTACTGAGTGCAGAGTGGCAAGGCACTCCTTGTTCAAATAAGGGCATTTAACTAATTAAAGCCATGCTGAAGGGGGTGAAACTGCATGCCCATCTCAGCCTGGACACACTCAAAGAGCAGCAGCAAGAACAGGTTTTACTCATAGCTCTTCGCCTAGTCCTGGACGTCCAGCAGTACCTGAGGGAGTGGCAGCAGCAGCCAGAAAAGGGAGCCAGCCCTAATCCTTCACTTGTAAAGATTCATGGAGAGGAACAAGGACCACCTACACCCCCTCCAGCTGTACACAAGATGTTTCCAGGACAGACAGACAGTGATCCAAAGAGTTAGACTTGGGTTTATTTCATGGTTACAGGTAGCCTCCAGCATTCTTTCCCCATTAAACATTGCCTAGGGTCTATAGTATCTGGGAACAGAAATACATGGCTGCAGCAGGAAAGCAAAGCAAGAACCCCACGATAAAAGAGCACCTTTGGATTGCAGCATTGCAAACTTTCCCTGTGAGTCTCTGTGCTGTGTTGCTCAGACAACCACTGAATCACGAACACCAAATCAGTTTGAAACAATTTGTGGTCCTTCAAGGAGTGGAAATTGTAAAAGGCAGGTTGGTCTGATAAGGAAATTTAGTCCATGAGTTACTTTCACACAAAGTTCTTCTATATAAAAATACACCAAGTTCTTGAAAATTTGAAGCACAGCAAATAAATACTTAAAGCTGGTTTGGGGCTGAAAATACATCACCTCTGAGGTCAGAAGCATTCTCTAAAATGAGCCTTGGCCCAGCCCTTGACTGAACCGGGTTCTGCTGGCATTTGCCAGGTCAGAAGCTGGGTTTGATGTCAGTTTTGTCCTTTGTGTCCGAGCTTCCCAGACAGGGGCAGGTGTAAGGTAAGGAGCAGTTCCCAGTGAGGTATTTCTGAAGTTCCCATGCAGCCCGTGACTGCACTGAAAGCAGCTGTGGGAGGGGTGGGACTGACATCGGGGTCATTCCCACTCTCAGCATGAGACAGAACATGGCTACGAGGACTGAAGAGGAAAAGGTTTCAGGTGTCTTCCTTTTGTCTCCTAGATTGCCTCAGGACTGGCTGAAGAACAGGAGCTAGTCAAGAACGGCTGAAGTCCACAGAGGGATAGCATCCCACTCTTCCGAGAGAAAAGTGAGTCCTTAATGTTTTCCCAGCCTTCCTCACTACCAGACTGAACCTTTTATAGATGCAGAAGAGCAGAAAGTAAAGCAGTTTTAGTGGTTGTGAACTCCTTGGAGCAGCTCTGAGGGCTCAGAGGTTTCTCTCATTCCTGAAAGACACAAGCAGCTTGTTAGAAGAAATACACAAACCTGTTTCTGTTATGAAGCAGAACTACCTCCCATAAAGCAGCTAATTTAATTACCTACTTGTTTTCTCTTGTGCAGTGTCCAAGGGGACCAGTGAGCCCTTCCTCTGTACCAAACACTTTACTTTATTTCTCTATTGATGTTTCATTGTTTGACATTTCACTAGGTTGCAATGTACCTGGGTGAGGTTTAAGGATCAGTAATAAAACTCAGCTCTGCGCATTTTGCTCTCTTAATCCTGCTGCAGGCAAGGTCCCCTTGAGGAACATGCCAGGTGTGTTACCTACATCTGCTCAGGCTGTCACAGAAACTGTTCCCTGGCTGTGCCCCCCCCGTGGTTGTGTCCAGGTGCTGCTGTGACCTTGTGCCTGCAGCCACCACCACCCCTGCTTGGCCACCCTGCCTTTTCTCCAGCCTTTACCTTGTAGCCAGACTTGGCACCACGAGCCCTGCCTGTAACAGAAATAGCTTCTGCAGCCCTGTTTGCTATTTTTACTCTGAATCACTCCTGAAAATGTCACCACTCTTCTGCATTCCTGGGTTCGTCACTGCCCTGGCTCAGGGTGAGTTTCAGGGATGTGGTGCTTGGTGTGTTTTAGTAATGGCTTGGAGTCATTAATGCTCCTAATGCAGAGGAGCACAGCCCTCCCAAACCCCTCCTTACCTGAGAGCACAGCAGGACACAGTCCCTGCCTACCTGCCCAGTACAGCAACACCCCGGGGCCGGTGTTAGAGCAACGCTGCTGCTTTTGTTCAGGGTAATTACGTGCCACAGAAAACAACAAAAGGTTTTATTTGTACCACACCCACCAATTACTGCCTGCTGCAAGAGCCAAGACAGTTCCCTGGCTGTAGTCAGTCACTTTGCTTTTTGCAGTTAAATTACCACAAGGATATCTCTGAGCTCTCAGTTTGGGTAATACTTGCTTTGAAGTTAAATTGAACACTTAGGGATTGCAGAGAGACAGTCCATCTGCAGGTAAACTTACGTGTTTCCAGATCTCTCCAGTCCTCTCAATTACAATCGTTTGTGATTTATTGACAGGTGATGTGACCTTGTAGTCATCAGACAGGAGACCCAGAATAGGATACTGATTCCTGTACCTGTAGAGAGTTGAACAAGTTGCTTAACAGAGCCTCAACAAAGGAAAGCCCAAAGGATGTATTTTTAAAAAAGATGAATAACACGTTACTTTTTAGTGATGATGGCTGTCACCCCAGGGGACTGACTGCCCTTCTCATGCTTCAGTCTGAAGAGCTCCTGACAAAACCAAAGGCAAACAAGGATGTGAAGTAATATTTTTGGAGTGTCAGTTCACTAAAGCCACAACAAAATATTTGCAGAAATTTGTCTCAACAGTCTGAAAATCCTCCTTTCCAGAAGGCTGACAGAGGAACAGCATTCAGTTAGAACAAATCCTAACCCCCTTTCCTGAGCCAGGAGAGGGCAAGGGACTTCCTGGTAAGGTTCCACGTACACGGTACATGAAGGCTTAAACACGAAAACCCTTAGAAGAGAAGTAACTTGTATTATTTTACCTCTTGCTGTTGTTTAATAAAAGCCTCTTTGTCCTCCAGCAGCGATGTCAGTTCGTGCAGCCTCATTTGCAAGTCGCTGTTGCTCCCCTCTCTCCTGGTTATGTCCTGCTGGAACTGGCACAGCTGGGACTGCAGAACAAGGCAGGAGCTCTCAGGTGTGGGGGGCTCTGGGCAGGGCCCCTCAGCACCCACCCAGGGCTCTGGGGGTGGCATTTCAGTAACACCATCAACAGTGAGACTCAGGGATTTTCAGGTCAAGAAGTTGAGCCACACAGTAAATTCAGAAAGTGCTGATTTGACTGAATTCTACCCAGTATTAATTTAATGATTGTACAGTTCTCAAGCTAAACGAACACTGAGCCAGTTGAATTGGCTTCCAGAGTTGGAGACTTCTACCACTGATTTCCATGAGAGACATTTCCTACATACAGCTGTGACTGGGATTTATTTTTGTTTTTTATTAAGCATATTTTGACTAATTTGTTATGTTATCAGGACACACAAAATATCCCTTTAGGACAGCCCACTAATCAGGTTGATCCCTAATTTCTTCATGTAAAGAACTGTTGGGTATTTTTAAATCACAGTTTTATGTTCTACTATAAAGGTTTTAAACCATCAGCAGTGTCTCTGAGTAAAGTAACTGCACAACCAGAAGACATACAGAAAATGCCTGTGGTAGATCTCTGCTGCTGTAACTGTCCTGCACACAGCCAGCAGAGCCCCTTACCCTGAGGCTGCGGATCTCCCTGTCCTTGTCCTCCCTCAGGTTGTTGATCATCTCCACGTAGCGGCTGGAGAGCTCGTCCGTCGTGGTCTGCAGGGTTGGGCTGGAGCAGCTCTGCAGCAAAGAGCCCATTTTTATTTCACAAAGAGAGTTTTCATTGTTAGTTTCCCTACAGTGATCCCTCTGAGTCTGAGACTCAGCTACTGCACCCAGCCAAGTGAGCCCTCACCTGCAGCTTGAGGCTCTGGATCTCCTGCTCCAGGGCCCTCTTGCTGTACTCCAGCTCCTTCAGCTGGCAGTCCTTGTCCCCCTCGCTGAGCCGCAGGGACAGGAGCTGTTCCTCCAGGGAGCGGCATTTGGCAGTGCTGTCCCTGAGCCCTTGCTGCAAAGCACAGGGGGAATGAGCACGTGCAATTCCTCAGGGGAGGAGCAGCATCACACACACAGCAGGCAGAATTTACTCAGAGTACCCAAAAGTCAGCAAGTTGCCCCCATTTTGGCTGCCTGGAATAACACTGGAAATGTTTCTTGACTCACCTGCTGCTGACGGTTGTTCTCCCTCAGAGAAGCCAGCATTGTTTCATATTCTTTCACTTGACAGTCCTTAAAAGCCAAATCCTTCTTCAGCAACACATTGTCAGTTTCCAGCTTCTGCAGGACAAAAGTCAAAAGTTTACAGTCAAAATCTGCCATTTTTCAGTAAACTCTTCCCATAAAGTGCAACACATTCATTAATAAAGGGAGGTTTTAGAACAAAGAATGCCCGACTTTCTTGTAAATTTGGGGTTCAGGTACATAGCACACACTGCAGCAAAGAACCCATTGTGGCTTTGTGCTGGGTGGTGAGCACTGGGATCCTGGACACTGCTCTTCCAGTCTGCCCCAGAAACAATTTAAACAGAAGCCAACAAAAAACCCCAAACAAAAAACACTGCAAAACCAAACCCACTGCACACACTTCTTGTTCTGTGCTGAAGTTCAAACGCTTTCCCTTCAACTTTTCCAGGACAATGCTGTGACATTCCCAGTGCTGCTGAGCACATGGGCTGGTGTGGGAAACATTGCTGCTTCTCAAATAGGAATTGTCTGCTGCCTGTATCCACAGCCACAGGGCTGGGATGGCTGAAGGCCAGAGAACCTGTGCAGCTGCCAAAGCCACCCGTGTCCATCCAGCCCAGGGAACCTGTGCAGCTGCCAAAGCCACTCATGTCCATCCAGCCCAGGGAACCTGTGCAGCTGCCAAAGCCACCCGTGTCCATCCAGCCCAGGGAACCTGTGCAGCTGCCAAAGCCACTCGTGTCCATCCAGCCCAGGGAACCTGTGCAGCTGCCAAAGCCATCCATGTCCACCCAGCCCAGAGAACCTGCAGAGCTGCCAAAGCCACCCGTGTCCATCCAGCCCAGGGAACCTGTGCAGCTGCCAAAGCCACCCGTGTCCATCCAGCCCCTCCGAGGCCCTGACAGAGCAGCCAGTGCCACCAGCACAGCCACAGCCTGGAATGCCAGCCCTGGACTCCTGCTGCCAGCTGGAGCAGCTGGATGAGCCGTGGGCAGTGAGGATCAGAACTCACCCCCAGGTCATCCTGCAAATGGCAGAGCTCCTCTCGCAGGTTCTTGAAGGTGGAAAGCACAAGTCTCAGGGATTTGTCCGATGTCGCTCTCATCTGGGAGGGGAGAAATGAAAAGGGTAATTGGGATTAATTAGGCAGCTTTGTTTACAATATGCCTGACAAGAGGTAGAACAGAAACTGCTTTACAGCTGACAGTAACTTCTAAAAACATTGCACGTCCTTTGAAGTGCCCACAGTTTCTACAGGAAACATTTTCAATGCACTTTGTTCTGCAAATGCCAATTTCTGCCTTGTAACACAGGACAACGTTGTTAAAATGGAAGGAACAACAGAGTAAGGAACTGCCTTTGTACACCAATAAAGGGAAGAATAAATGTTAATATTGTACAATTATTATTTGAGCTTTAAAACTTTGTGATTACACTTAAAAATTACTGTCGTGTCTGAAAAGGCACAGAGGAATGAGTCATGTTTGAGATCTGGAAAAGCTCTGGCCTCAAGGATGAGGGAATTTAATTAACATTTTTAAAAATTTAAATTAAAAAAGCTCATACAGTGAGCTCCTCCCTTTAAAAGGAAAAAGATCCCAAAGATGAAAGGAGTCACCTGGATGAAAGAGAAAACCAGAAGTGACCACAGCCCAACACTGTTCTCCTTTGGAATGTTAATTTTAATGCCTCTAATAGCTGTGTATTGATTCAGTGAAAATATAAATTGTTGCATTTCATGATACATTTATAATATTTAAAAGAAGAAAAATACTTTGAAAGGACACACAAAATAACTCCTCAAGTTGTAACTCTCCTAGAAGGGCTGAATATTCTGTGCAAAAGCTGTGGTTTTTTTCTGTCCAGACAAAAGTGAAACCCTCCCGTGTGTTCCCTTAACTTGGAAGAATGAGCTCTCATGCTGTCTATCCATACGGGGATTGGCCCTTGCCCAGGTTTTCATCCCCACTGGTGCCATGGTGTGATGAGACTTCATTCCTAGTGTAACTCACCTTTTTGTTTGTTTTGTAATTAAAGTGGAATTTCACTTTTGCCTTATGGTTTTGCTGGTTTTATTGTGTAATACACCACAGAGTAGTTTGAAAGAAGGAATTGAGTCAAATGGTGAAATTTAGACTATAAAAATGTAAGTAAAACCCCAGTCAGCAATTGCTTAGTGCCAGAGGTTGCTAAATCCCAGAGGTGCCATGTGCTTCTCCAGTGGAACTCCCTGGGTCCTTAGAGGAGCCTCTGGGCATTCCCAGCTCAGGATCCTTTCCAAACCCTTCCCTCCCAGCTCTGTCCTAGTGGCCAAGGGGTGTGAGAGCACCCTGGGTGGATCCTGACAACATCTGCTTCCCCAAAAGCCATTTTGGCTGCATTTTATAATCACAGCTGTGAGCATGTAAAACCAGCTGGACACAGAGACAACAGGAAATGCCAGCTCCAGCTTTTTCACCTGGAGCTGAACCAGCCCCCCAGGACAGTGCCAGCGTGAGGCCATGGGATATCTGGGGGTTGATGTCCACCTTCCTTGTAAGAGAAGCACAGAATAATTCCCTTTGGAAGGGATGGGGAGGTCAGAGCAGGGCAGCTGCAAACTCAGACCAGGCTGCTCCCCCTCAACTCCATTTCAATGGATTTTTTTTTTACCAAGAAGTGATTCCAAGGTGTAGGTCCCAGGTAGGATCACACTCCTCCCACCTGAGGGAGCCCAGATCAGGACACTCCTGCTGAGGCTGCCCTGGATCCTGCTCTGACACACCTGCCTGGCAAAGGCAACTCTGAGTGCTGAGCTGTGCTTTTGGCATCCAGCAGCAAACGGAACCATCCCTGTTGTGGTTCAGCTGTAAAGGGTTTTGTCCTCCTGGGCTGGTTCTTCAGCTCCCTCCCCGCTCTATGCCCAGCCATGGGGTTGGGCTGGGAGCAGGTGGGATTCAGGCTCTGCTTCTGGGTTTTTAGCACCTGCTATTTGTGTTTGGCTTTTAAAGTAAAGCCTTAATACACAACACAGAAAGATGAAAGCTCTCTGTTCTCCTGTCAGCAGTCAAAAGCCAAGAGAGTTTCCAGTGAAACTGCAGGAAAGCCCCAGTAAAGCTCAGTTTAAAATACACAAGTGGAGTGTGGGTCCATGTGACACTTCCTTTAAAGCCACCATTGCACCCCCCTCACTCCAGAAGCAGTGGGATGAGGGAATACAGAGTGAAGGCTGTTATGTACCAAGACCCTCCTGAGTGTGAGCCAGGCTGCCAAGCTCCCATACCTGCAGGAGATAACGAATCTGCTGCTTCGTTGCCTCAGACAGTCCTTTGGGAATTAATTCTTCAATATCTTCAGTCTAAGCAAAGAAAGGAGGAAAGGGGAGACATCTTGATTAAGAATTTTGCCTGGTAGATAGCAATGTGGTTTCTTCATTAATTACACAGCTCTGCTATGAAAAACATCCTTAGTACAAGGCAAATAAGAACAAAAATAGATCAAAGTCTATCCAGAAAACTTCCAAAGTCTTTTATATGTGGGGCATGAACAAAGTGAGATATATTCAAATCCTTAAATTCAACATTTAAAATCAGTATTCAAACCAATCCTCTCTCAGGGATTAACAGCTGATGCTACAAAAACCCCCAGCAGTTTAGGATGGGGTAAAACCTCATGTTTCTCAATGGGCTGCCAATAAACCCCAGGTGACCACCAGGAGATGCTGCCAGGATTCAGTGGCATTTGCCTCCTGCAGGTGAACCCTGGACAGGTATTTCTGCCCCATTCACACTGAGTGCCTTCAAAGGTGCAGCACCTGCTGCTCAGCAGCAGCTTCACTGGCCAGGGAGTGAAAGAGCCTTTGCAAAAAACACATGGTAAAAATACAGATACCTGTGCAAGTCATTTTCCAGTGAAAGTATTATTGGAACAGCAGGCGAGACTTCCAAAATTTGACTCTCATATTGCAATAATGCAAATTCCTGAAGTTTCCTTTCAGTAATATCACATTTGCAAATACCTGCCTGGCAGTAGTTTTCAGGCTCTGAATGTTTTTAAGCAGGAAGCATTAACTAAGACCAGCCTCCTTCATTTCACCTGCTTTGGCTTTATTTGCTTGAACCCTCCCCCAGCAGTGTCAGGGCACAGCCTGGCCCTTACCTGGCACGTGAGTTCGATGTCGTGGTTCCTGTAAAACAGAAAATCCACGGATCTGTTAACTCAAAGCTGCTTGAGAACTTTCAGGATTCAGGCCCATATTCACCACTAAAAGATTATCTGGACATTACAGAGCAAGGAAGAGTCTCTCTCAGCTGAAGGGTCACTACCTTCCCTCTGTGGAGGAATTCCTGAAGTCCTGCAGCAGCAGGGCTAACACAGGCTGACTATCCCCAGTCCCTTGGTCAGTTATGCCAATTATGGGCAGTTAACCCAATTACTCCCTTAATTGCCTGGGTAATGGTTTGCCCACAGCTCTGCTGCAATTCCCTGCCCTGCCCCAAGTGTTGACTTAGCACTCTCAGGGTTTCTGTGATGGTTAAATTCCCTTTTTCTCCTGCTACAGGACCACTTTCCTTATTCAGTGACCTTAGAAGGCACCAGACAAGTTCGGGAGTGAGGGGCAAGAATGAGGGTGATGGGAGGGAAGGGGGAAGGTTGTGCAGGGCATTGCCTGCTGTGACTCTCATTTCTTGCCACAGATGGTCTGCAGGGTTCTGCAGAAAATGTGCATAATGTTCATTTGGATGTAGAGACAGCTTTATGCCTGGTGGTGGCTGTCCTTTAATCCATGACACAACATCACAACACGACAGAGGAAATTTGGACATTTGGGTTGTTTCTTCAGGACATAGCAATAGAATTGTGTCATGAAATACATGTCAGAGCATGCTGTAAGTTCTTGTACATTTGCTCAACGTACAAACACATGCGGGAGACAATTCTTGAGCATCAGATTCAATAAATTTCCTTGGCTTACAGCATTTCTATGTCCTCAGTTACTTGCAAATCAGATGAATTGACATCCAGTCAATTCTAGCTGTCAGGAACAAACAAAGAGTACAACCAATCCACAAACACCACTGTCCCTGTCAGCTGTGCAGTGCTGGATGTCAGGGACACGGGAATGACAGATCCAGTGGCAGTACCTTGTCCCAATCTTCTCCACATGCTGCAGCAAGCAGCTGTACAGGTCAGTGCTCTTGCGGTGCAGCTCGGCCAGCAGCTCCCCAAAGAAGCGACAGTCCAGCTGCTCGGGGCTGTCCTGGGGGCAGCTCACCTGGCAGGAGACAGGCAGGACATCAGGACAGGATCCCTTCTTTGGCATGAAAGCTGAACATGAAAATGCTACAGGTAGGATTTGGGTCTGGCTGCTCTTAGTAATATTCAATTTATTTACACTTTTCTTGGTAGTGAGTCTTCCCTGTCTGCTGGTTTTCAATAACTGTACAGAGAGGAATGACTTCCTTTAGAACAACAAGAACCAGGTAAAGCCCTGCTTCCACAGCAGTGTCTTCAGCTCTAGGGGAACATGAGCCCAAGCTGAGTGTCCTAAGCTGGCTGATGGGAGTGTGCAGCTCTGGAAGGTTCTGCACAGGTCTGACACCAAGGTCCCCAGGGTGTTTGTCACCCAAACACTGACTGGGTGCACAGGAGGGACCTGCTGCACTCCCTCCCCAGCTGCACTAACAGGCTACAGCTACACCAGGAAGCTCCTTTTGTGCTTCCACTGAATCTGCGTCAACAACTTTTGCATCAAATGGAAATACATTTGAAGCATTTGAGGTTGATCAGCATAGGAGGAAAGGAACCCTGAGCTGATGCTTGCCGAGGTTATAAAGCAATGTGTGTTTCCTCTCAAAGCAAAGGCTGTGCATGCCTCAGTCTTTGTCTACAAAGACTGACAGTGGAAACCCGACTGAATTGACGAGTAAAGAAAAGCAAAACCAAACAGCCCCGTGATACTGAGCACAGTTAAATACCACGGGCTCACCTCAGTCAGTGCACACCTGAGCACAGGTCTGCGACAACGAGAAATGCAGCTTTTCAAACAGCCTTTCCCCCCAACAGACAGGCTCAGACAGCCCCAGACAGACACACAGACCCTACTCAGTGACAAGGCTGTGGTGCTGAGAGCCCTGCACAAACCTCTGGGGGCTGCAGAGCCATAAACCCGCTCATCCCCGGAGTTTTGTCCCTGCCTAAGAACAAAGCGTGCAGTTCTCACCAGCTCGGGGGGTGCCGTGCCCCTCCTCACGGGCTGTCCCCGGCACTCGTCGCTCCCCGGGCCCGGGCCCAGCTCGCAGGGACCGCCCGTCTGCGTCTGCTGGCACTGCTGGGTGACCGGGAGCGGCGGGCACTGCTGGCACTGCTCCGCCGGGCACACCTGGAACTGCCGCTCCTGCTGGGACATAGAACACCCGTCAGTGCTGCACAGAAACACCTGCCAGTGCTGCACTGCACGGAGGGGAAAGGCCTCTGCTGGGACATAAAACACCCATCAGTGCTGCACTGCATGAGGGGAAATGCCTCTGCTGGGACATAGAACAGCCGTCAGTGCTGCACTGCATGAGGGGAAATGCCTCTGCTGGGACATAGAACACCCGTCAGTGCTGCACTGCATGAGGGGAAATGCCTCTGCTGGGACATAGAACACCTGTCAGTGCTGCACTGCATGGGGGGAAATGCCTCTGCTGGGACATAAAACACCCGTCAGTGCTGCACAGAAACAGCTGCCGGTGCTGCACTGCGCTGCACAGAGGGGAAATGCCTCTGCTGGGACAGAAACACCTGTCAGTGCTGCACTGCATGGGGGGAAATGGCTCTGCTGGCACAGAAAAGGGTCAGTGCTGCACTGCAAGGACTGGGACATCAACCTCAACAGCCAGTGAAATGTGTCTGCGACTGGCAGGGCTGGTGGTGGTTTCGGATGTTTTACTAATCCAAATTAAATTGCTTTTATACCTAACCGAATGTGAGTTTGCCTCACACTTTCATGTTCCAAGGTTGTAATTCACAAATTCTCCTTCCAATTGTTGTAGCTCCCAGTGAGAAGCACGGGTAAAAAACCTTTCCCAAGGTGGATGTCCCACTACACATGAAAATTTCCTTTTGAACTATGCTCCTGATTTGACCTAAAACTAAACATAGCCCAGGTAACAAAAACCAGAAGTAATACTATGGTTTCCAGGGCTAAACTCCACAATTTTTTAATCTTTTCTTTTTTGCACATCATCAGCAGAATGAAAGAAGCTTTTATTTATAATAATGTTTTTTTTTCCTTTTCCACTTCAGAGACTGGACATCACAGAGAATTAAGCTGTCTAAACTCCAGAGAGGCATGAAAAGTTCCATTTTAAAAAACAAAGTAGAAAAACCCCAGGTAAATCACTCTAAGATATGCTAAGTTTCAATTTTTTTTCCTGTTGGAAATGTTTCAGAGCAATAAAGTGGACCAATATTTTTGCTAGTGACAAAACACCAATCGTGAGATGAAATTTCAGACAGGTTTGCCAATTATATTTTTTCAAGAGTTAGTAAAAAAATTGTGCTTTTAATTTTTTTTTCTAAAAATGTGTCTTGGTTGTTCTGTTATGAAGCTACTGCAAGGAATTCACTCACAGCCACTATTCAAATATAGACTGACAGTTTTAGAGATACAATAGCAGTTTTCATTGTTAATTAATAATAAATTCTTAGGAAAAATACAGCAAACATTCCACCTTCTGCTCTCCTTAAATATTGCTTCATTTACTTTGAGAATGTATCCTAGATCACAACAAGGCAGTTCTGAGTTTGGCAGCTCATCCTAACAAAAATAAGAAAAAAAACCCAGAACCAAAACAACCCAGAAACATCAATTTCCTGCTACCAACTCAATTTTCTTCTTGCAATAGACCCAACTTACTTGGAGGGGATTTAATAGCTCATATTTTCTTATTGTTTTTTCATAGATGACATTATTTCCAGGAGAGAAACTGGCCCCTCTAAGAAAAGGGGACAATGGCTCCTGCAAAACACATAAATAAAAACATCCATAAATCTTGTCAAACAGCAAACTCAGGATTAGTGTAATTTTGACTAAAAATAGATAATTTAAAGATAAATGAGGTGTCCTTTAGGATGTGAACATGTGAGTCTGTGTCCATTTGGAAACAAAGTGGCTGTGCTTGCACAGGGGCTGTGTGAAATAAATACAGTAAAAACAGTTAGGAATTAATCCACATTAATAAAGACTTAACTGCTGAGAGGTGGGAGACTGAGTGGCCATTCTGCAGTGTTTTCAACCCCTCATAATTCCATCTCTCACCCTCAGAGGTGTGAGCTGTGTGCTCTCAGAGTGTTTATCATCCCCGGTGGATGAGCTGGGCAAGTCCAGCTCAGTTTCCCTACCTGATCTGGGTTCTCGATGATGATCCTGCGGATGGTGCCCTGCAAGGAAGGAAAAAGGCTCAGAGATTACTGCACTTCAACCTCCAACACCTCTTCTGGCAGAGGAATCTGATTATGGACATTGCTGTAAATACTTTGGGATCCACTGGCCACAATCACCTGGATGTTTTAAACCCAGGGCCTCAACACCCCAAGGAATCAGTCCATGTGCAGCATGGCAAGACACAATCCATCACTGCATTTTAAGAGCTGGGTTTCTCTCAGTCCCCTCTTTGCAGATCTGAGGGAATTAGTCCATATTTTCTGTAAGAGCAGCAGAACAGGCTACAAATCAAAGCTGCATGAGGCTTCCTGGATGCCATGTCCCTGTTCCACTCCATCTCTTTTATTTTTGGTTTTTTCACGTTACACATCAAACTGAGCTGGTGTAGATGGATAGCATCATATTCTTTTTGTTTCACCAAGGCAGGAAAATTTGGATTTTGCTTAAACTCAGAAGTGAACAGGTAGAGGAGCTGCCCAACAACCCACTGGGTCACATCCAGTGCACACAACTCCACAGCTGCCACCTATGGGAATGATCCTCACAAGGAGCATCTGCAATGAAAAATGAGATGTGCCTCTTTAAATTACAAAAATCTGTCCCTGGCAGCAGTTTTGTTGTCAAATAGATTTCTTCAGGTTTTGCCCCAGCACTGTCTAGAAGCAATTGCAGACACTGTCTTCCACCAGTTCTAACAAATCACACATTGTTTCAACTCTTCTCATCCAAGTCTTCACCCAGACAAGCAGAGTTCCCACTGAACCCAGTCTAAGGACTGGGCAATTTGTCAGTTTGCAGCATACTGTTTATTCTCCCTCACAGCACAAACCTCCAACTTTCATAATGAATCATTTCTTCCCCAAAGCCAGGGGGAAGTTTATGTTGCTGCTGTTCAGTCTCAGCCACATTTTCAGCCAGGTGAGAGCAGCTCTGAAGTAGGTCAGGTTTCCTGTCAACTGTTGCTTAAGTTTAGGAAGCCTGGAGCAGTTTTCCAAACCTCCCAAGAGTGAATCATAACAGCACCAGGAAAGAGAAACAAAACTAGAAAATAAACTGTTTTTGCAGCAGTCAGAGTAATTAAGAAATTACAAAATTAAAACTGTTGCAGAACCTTGGGGAGCTGCTCAGTGCTGCTGCCACCCCATGTGCCAGCAGTGCCAGCAGGACTCTGGGGACACCACAAAGAGAAGAGGCACCACAGAGAGGTGGAACACGCAGCCCAATCCTGCACCACCAACACCTGCAGAACTGGAACTAAAAAGTGAAATACCAGCACAGGAATGGCCACTGGTCCTTCCTTCAGCCCAGTCTCAGAGCAGGCACACCCGAGCCCGGGTCCGTGAGGAGCACACGGAGCTGTGACACGGGAGAGCCGTGGGACAGCAGGGATTGCTTCATCCCAGCACGGGGACAACACACTGCCATTGTGTGACATTGAACAACAGCCCTGGAATCCGCTGAAAGGTTGGACAAACGTGCCAGGACTAACTCAAAGTCTAGAGAGGAGAGCATGTCCAGGGTGTCTCAGAGGAATAAACCCACAGCAGAGGAGTCTGGAGCATTTTAAGTTGAAACAAACCTTTATAATATTCTCCTTGTATATGCAATATTATACAGAACCTACGAATGTTTTGCCTGGATAAAATTATGCTTATTTTTGAGATGATACCCAAACTCTTTCATTTTCAAAGAACTGCTTTACAAACACAGATTTGCCTGCCCTTTCTCCCATTCCAGCCAAGCAGGCTGGACTGGCACAGGCTGGGAGGGGACCAAGAGGCAGAAATGCCGTGTCCGTGCCAGCCTGGATTGCCTTGCACAGCTCGGGGCTCTGCACAAGGAGGTGCCACCTCCAGGGCCTCTGGAGCTGTCCCCCAGCAGTGGGGACACTGCCATGGGAAGGGATCTCAGGCTGTTTCTGTTTTCCAGCATTCCCAAGGGGCACAGCTCAGGCTGCCCTCTCCAAGCAGTCAGAAGATGCAGTGTTTGGAGATGCAGCATTTCCTAACTGGGAGAAGGAAGGGGAAGGTGGGATTCCAAAGGGAAAGCCCAGTGCTGTTGTGGGTTTCAGTGGCATGACAGGGTTTGGAATTCATGACAGCCTGACCAGTCAGTCTGGGTCTGTTTTACAGGATCACAGAATGGTTTGGGTTGGAAGGGACTTCCAAGTTCTTCCCATTCCACACCCCTGCCATGGGGCTTATAAAGAGAATTTGAAAAGGTAACACTAAAACAATCAATATTTTTGCTAGTCTTAAAGACATTTAAATAAGATTTTTGTAATTTTAGAATAAGCATTTGATAGATTTATACTTAGTGTGCCCATTTTATGTAGAAGCAATCAGTCTAGTCCCTTTTTTTTTTTAACTTTAACAGGTTACCCTTGGCTTCAGCCAACCCAGAGATGAAAGTGAAAATTTCATCTATGTCAAAGGCCTTTCTCCACAACACATTGTCTTGCTAATTACAAGCAATCCAGTCATCTGCTCATAATTTATGAGTTCCAGTTGGCAGGTGAAATGGGGAAATGGCAGGCTGTGTTTGAGGCTGTTACAACACAGACCAGCCCTAAAGCTGGTTAATATTACACCATTTCCATAGGAGCCCTTTGCACGTCACAGAACTGAGCCCAGCCACACAAACACCTGACTCCCAAAATTTCTCACATGGACAGAGAACCTCTACAAAGCCTGTCAGGGTTTTGCCCTCTGCAAACACTTTGTATGTGCCACTTCATAAATTATCTTTCCATG
The DNA here is from genome assembly GCA_013397155.1 of Irena cyanogastra. Classification (NCBI taxonomy): domain Eukaryota; kingdom Metazoa; phylum Chordata; class Aves; order Passeriformes; family Irenidae; genus Irena; species Irena cyanogastra. The sequence goes on along the minus strand of VWZV01012656.1, from coordinate 1,753,369 downwards.
ACCATGGAGAAGGGATTCATACATATAAGCCACACTGGAAGGGAATTTATTCCAAACACTTCTCATTTAGATCAAGCAGAGCAAAATTTGCTGTGAAATACTCCAAGGACAAAACAAACCACAAAAGTAAAAAAACCCTGAATCCTGAACCACAAAAAGTACCAGCACATGTGCTCCATGCACACAGCAATTTCAAATTCTCCCTCTCTCCAGCTCATTAAAAGTGTACATAAACACAAGAGCACACTCCAGCCACATGACTGAAGATAGCATTGTATCAACAGGGATGTATATGTCTGTTTTTGTTGATCCACACAAGCTCGGCAGAAGCAAATCAAATATTGCTCAAAGACAGCCCTTTGCTTTACCAGCAGCACAGAGCTGAAACTGCAGCTCTGGGCTGCCACCAACCCCAGATTCTCCTGTTACAACAAACACAGATGGGAGTTTGGTATCGGTCCATTATTCACTTTACGTGGCCCTACACAATGGGCTCAAAGGGCAACTGATCCACTCTTTGGGAATGTCCTACACCCCTCCCAGGGCTTCTCTGGGGCAACTCCCATTCAGCACCCAGTGTGCCACTTCTGCCTCCTCCCAGCTGACTTCCCTGTTTGTTACTGTTTTATGCTTTAATAACTTCCTAATAATCGGTATTAGGCGCCTTCCTTCTCCACCACTGAAACTGCAACCCACACAGAGCCTGCCTGAGCTACACCCTCTTGTCTTTAATGTCTTGTCCAGCTAAACACTTCAGCAAGAAATTAGTTTTCATCAGCAGGACGTAATGGATTCAGTGACTACAACAGATGTTGAAAATTAAACATCCTCCATAGAGCAGCGACAGCATTTGAGTCTGTAATTCTTGTTCACGTACTTATCTAGGCAGAGGAAGCCTGGGACTGCAATGTTTATGCCAATGAATATTTAATTAATTAACTGCAATTCAGACTATCATCCAGCCTAGCTGAGCAGATCACTTATCTGGGAGGTGAGAGACCTGTGTTTACACTCCTGCCCTACATCTTGCAAAAGAGGATTAACAACTTGGATGCAGAGGGAATGGCTCTGCCATTATCAACTCCTGCAAAGCCATTATGATCACAGACTCGTTCAGGCTGGAAAAACTCACCACGATCATCGAGTCCAACCATTCCCCAGCACTGCCACGGCCACCACTCACCATGTTCTCAAGCGCCACATCCACACATTTTTAACACTTCCAGGGATGATAAGTCCACCAGTTCCCTGGGTAGTGTGTTCCAATGTTTAGCCATCCATTCCATGAAGAATTTTTCCCAATATCCAACCTAAACCTCCGCTAGCACAACTTGAAGCTGTTTCCTCTTGTCCTTGTATTAGCGCAGCTGCTCACTCACATCCCAGGATTTACATAAACCATCCTGGAGAGGAAGGCAGCCCTCAAACTATGCAAACACTGCTTTGAAAGGAATGCAGATCTTGTACTGGTCTTAATCCAGATTCTTTTTGATAGGAAAATATAACACAGCAAAGAAAATTCAGTGAAAGTTCATCTTGAAACAAATGTACATTGCCACTTGAGTACAGCAGAGCAATCCTATTGATGGTAATGGCATTCTGCTGTATGAGGAAAAAATGGTTTGAGAATAATTTTTGATCCCCTTCTGGTTTTGCAGTCATACCTGTTCTTAAACTGTTGCTTTCTAGTTTCAATCTACCAGTTGCATGTGTTAAAACGACATTAAATTCCACCGAAACTTTCAAGCCATGCCTTGGATACACACACAACAAACCTGCTGAACTGCATTGTGAGGGCTTTCCAAGCCCGACTCCAACACCTCAGTCGCGGACCTTATTAAGCACCATCGATTCAGAGAGAACTAATAAGCACACGGGCTTCGTGTTCTATTTACACGAGCAGCCCCAAGCCAGCAGAGCCGCGCGGTGACATCGCGGCGTGGGAAGGGAGCAGCGCCGGCGGCGGGACCGGGGCTGGGCTGCGACAGAGCCGGCGAAAACGGCGTTCTGCGCTAAAAGGGTGGGAAAGGGCGACGGCCACCGGGGGACACGGGTGACACCGCGCTGGGGCCGGTGCCAGTGACCGCATCCCTGCCCGGGGACAGCCCGGGGAGGCTGGGGACAGCGGGGAGCGGCCACAGCGGCTTTTCCACAGGGGGAGATGCGCAGGGCCGGCAGAGGGGCCGGGGCTGGACCCGTCCCATCCCCGGGAGAGCCCGGCCCGACCCTCAGACCCTCCGCCCCGCCGGGCGCACCCGCAGCTCCCGGGGTCGGGCTCCGGCTTCGACGGCCGCGGGTCCCGGGCCGGGAGCAGCCCCGAGGGGCCGGGCGGGGGCAGGGCCGGGCCGTGTCCGCCGTACCTGTGGCGGCGGGTCGCAGCCGTACCCGCAGTCCAGCGGCGAGGCGGCCCGGGAGGAGCAGGAGGTGCTGACCCGGCGGCAGCCCGGCCCGTAGGTGCGCACCCGGTCGTAGGCCACGGCGCCGTCCTGCTGCTGGTGCGGAGCGGGGTCCAGGCAGGGCAGCGGCCGCGGCGGCTCCGGGCACGGCGGGGGCTCGGGGCAGGGCGGCGGCTCGGGGCAGGGCCGGCGGACGGGCAGGGTGCTGTAGTGCTGCTGCCGCCGGTAGTAGTGCTGCTGCTGCTGCTGGCAGAGGTGCGGGGGCAGCGCGGGCGGCTGCAGCTGCTGCTGCTGCGCCCCGAACATCGCGGCGGGACTGCAGCGGCAGCGGGGCCGCTCCGGCTTTACCTGCGCGGGCCGCGCCTTGGGCGGGCCGCACCTGCGGGCGGGGAGCCCCGGGCCGACCCCGCCCCGGGCCGGGCCCGGCTGCGGCTCCGGCACCTGCCCGGAATCGGCTCCGCACCGACCGCGCTCCCGAACAGCCCCGCGGCGAAATATCACCCAGCGCTGGGAGAAAAACAAAGCCCCACGCTGTTCAGCAAAGCCATTTACGGTTGTTCTCTTTACAACGTGTGTAGGGGGAGTGTAAACCCATAGTTGCCTGCCGCTCCAATGAACTCAAATATTCTCTTCACGGGAGGTTCTAACTTGGGCACAGAGCCTTTCCCAGCTGCAGGAGCCGCGGTGGCCGTTGCCGGTGGCAGAAGGCTCTGCCGGGAGCAGCGGTGCCAGGGACAGGAGCGCGTTCTGTACCCGCGTCCCTGCTCCGCAGGGCTGCCCTCAGTGCACTGAGCTGATCTCAGCATCCCTGCATGGACTGGGGTGAAGGGGACCTTGGAGCCCATCCCGTCCCACCCTGTCACATGGGCAAGGGACACTTTCCACTATCCCAGGTTGCTCCAAGCCGTGTCCAACCTGGCCTTGGACACTTCCAGAGATGGAAAAGCCATAGCGGCTCTGGGCAACCTGTGCCAGGGCCCCACCAGCCTCAAAGGGAAGGATTTTTCCTATTATCCCGTCTAAACCCACCCTCTGTCGGTGGGAAGCCATTCCCCCTTGTCCTGTCATTCCCAGCCCTCAGCACTATGTATGGAACACCACGCAGCTCTTACCTAGAAAGGATGGAGTTTGTTACTTATTCAGATCTCAGTCTGCAGAGAAGAATGTGAACTCGGTTTCTCAATCCAGCACATTTTGAGTTGGATTCCTCTGGCAGCGTCAGGCAAGCCCTGACTGAGAACATAACTTTGTTCTGCAAGGTCATGTAGCAATAACATAATTGTAGAATCTTGTGTAACGAATATTCTTCTTAATGATAAACCTGAAATTCTTAATTTTGTCAAGTTTGTTTCCCCTACGTGCTTACTGTGCTGTAAGGCCTTATGGTACAGTCAGTCACACAGAATAAAAACTCATTTCTATAGTACCATGTTAGGGCAAAACACCTCTGAGGGGATGGAGCAATACCTTCTGCACTGGCCACTCACTGAAAGCTCTGTCTCTGAAATTAAAAAGTGTTCACCAAATCTGCTCAACAGGCTTTTGGAAAAGTATGGATTTTAGGGTGAGTGCCTACAACAATCTGGTATTTTAAGTCACTGAGACATCTGGAGACATTCATCACATATAAAAAGTTTCACTTCTCCTCCAGGCATTAAACCCAAACAGACACCCTGCTTTACATAGGAGTGTTTATAAAAAGCATTTCAGGTAAATTCTATCCCACTGGTTACAAAGGAACTAAATGCAAAGAAAATCTTGTCATAAAACCTCATTCTTGATTCACCAGCTTGGAAGAGCTGCTAGTGGCTTCTCACAAACAATTTTAAAAAGAGCATTTCTTGGAAAGCAGTAAAATAGGATTACGACAACCTCCGTTTTGCACAGACCATAAGAAAGTGTTTTGTGCTTCAGTAGGAAACTAGAGAAACTGCAGGAATACTCCTCAGGGGAGAAAAGGTGCTGTAATATAAAATGTGGAAACCCTGTTGGTTAGCCAGCTCAGGAATGTTACCTGCATGCAGCACGTTGCCCTGCTTAATAAAGACATTTCTACCAGGGTCAGCAGAAAGCAGGCCCCAAGTCATCCCGTTGTAATGGAAATAGGAACAGCTTCCGGAAGGCTTTGTAGATGTGGTGAGGATTGTTGGAGTCATAAATAACAACAGTAGGTAATACATGCATGGTGATCTGTACCACGTAATGAAAAGAGCCTCAAACAAAGCTTCTGAATTTTAATGTGACCAAAATTCCATGTACATCCAAAGCCTGGGATGGTGCTGCTCTGTGGTGTGCAGGGTGTTACCTGCTGTGGAATTCTGGCTGTGACAGCTGAGGCTACAAGGAACAAAACTGCTTTGATTTAAAATAGAAAAATACTCCCTTGGGAACACCATGATCAGGAACAGTGTTTACAACATTTATACTTACATTATTTATGGGATTGGGAAGCTCTCTGAAGGACTGAAGCACAGAGGGTTAGGAAGCCTGGCAGGCAGCAGCACCCCATAAGCCACTTGATGAGGCAGATAAAAATCTGCTTTCAGCTGGAGGAAGGCTTTAGAGCTGGAGGTGAAGTCAGAACCAGCTGGTGAGCAGAGGCTTTGTTTGTGTGATCCTCCCTTTGAGGGCAGAGCCGTCCTGCACCTGAGGGTTGGTGGAAGGTGCCAGCCTGCAGAGAGAGCCCAGTGTCCCCACTTCATCCCAAATGACCCTGTCCAGCCAGCCCAGTGTCCCTACTTTGTTCCTATTAACCCTGGGCTGCCCGGGTCAGGCTGTGCTGGTGGTGGGACACACCTGGTAGAGGGAATCCCAGCAAGATGTCCCTCTCCTCCCTCCAAAGGCTGGGCCAGCCTGGCTGCAGGGCTCTGCTCTTGTACCAGGAATTGCAATAAAGATGATGCGAGGCATTTTCAGACGGGAGAGCAGATGTCTAGGACTGGCTGTTCAAATCACAAGTACATCACTGGCTTTTGAAAACTGAGCTGTGTTCAGAAGTGTGTGTTTATAGCAAAAATTACTCAGGATTACAGCCACGCTTTGTGGCCGTGCCTGGTACCAGCAGGTTCTGCTCTCTGGGCTCCACGCTGGGGCAGGGGGGATTTCGGGGAGCAGCAGGAGGTGAGTGGGGAGAGGAAACAACAGATGAGCACTGAGCAAAGGGCTGGCTGGGGAGCGCTGAGGAGTGTTGGAGTGTTGGCTCTGCAGCACCTGGGGCCCCATCTGTCACCTCTCCAGGGCAGTTTTGGGGTAGAGAATGCTCAGAGAAAGGATGGCAGCTTGGGTTTGGTGCTGCCTGATGCTTTGCCCTTGTGGTTCATGCCTCTGCAATGACAACGTGCGCTACTTCCCACAAGAAGAAAATAAAAAAGCACATGAGGTGAAATCCCTTGAAGTGTTTCAGCACAGCCCTCCAGTGCCACACTGGAGCAGCAGGGGGCTGCTCAGAGCCCATCATTGCCACTGTTCCACACGAGCATTTCTGTGTGCTCACCCACAATGACTTTTTATCTGCTGTATCGTTTCATATTTCATTTAGAAATGTATTTTAACAAGGTGCCTTGTGATACATAACTAGCAGGATTGGATCTGAAATGCTTCTTGTGTGATTTCTGAATTATAATTCTCCTTTTACATTCAGTGGTAAGAACACTCAGTGAGCAGAAAGGGTTGAACAGAGTTTAGGGTATGGTTTAAATACTCTCATTTACCTTGCTGGCACTAGCTCATGATCAGACCATAAAGAGTGAAGGAAAGCTCTCTTATCTCATTAATATGTTCCTTACAATAAATTGTGATATCAGTTGTTGTTTATACACTTCAAGAAGGAGTGGAAATCCTTGGAATATGAAAAAAAATCTAGATTTTAAAATTGCATTTATTGATTAATAGCCAGGATGATTTATAATCTAAAATTGTCAAGGAGCATGCAAATACACTTCTACTTTTGCTGTGCCACCAGAGAGGAAAAATCATCTTTGTATTATAGTATAACAGCAGTGCATAGAGTACCAAAACAGAATAAATGACTTTGTTTTATAAGGACACTGGGTCTGTGATGGCTCTCAGTATTTTCAACTATTCAAAAGATTGTATTTCATGGTATGAAATTAAATAATACAGTGCTGCACTTACCCTGAAGCAGAAGTCACTCCTTTGTTCTAACCATTTTCCTGTTTGAATTGTTGAGGTTATTTAACAGTCACTTTACTTTGTTTCAGATAATTAATACTATGCAGGAGATTGGTGATCAAGCAAAAAAAAACCCTCACTGAACAACTTTCCTCCTACCCATTATAGACCTTATTCAGCATGCTGAGGAGTAAATGCCTCAGCTGAATGAAACACTGCCAGTTCTCACTTACCCAATATCAATTGCAAAAAACCCCTTCAGAACATAACATTGCATGATAAATACAACATTTGAAGGCTTAGTAGAAAGTAAAAAGATGATGCTAAACATTCTCCTGACGCTGCAGAAGTCCTGTGAGCCCCAGCAGTGATGTCTGTGTTATGCTGCCAGTTGTAATTTCCAGTTCAGGGATGCTGGAAGGGATCAGGGAGCTGATAAAGGAGAGGGCCTGCAGACATGTGGAGCACAGGGAGCAGCTGATCTGGGAGTTAAACACTCCCCAGCTCCACGCCAAGGGAAGAGATCACATTCATTATGACCAAAGAGCAGGAAACCAGTTCAATTCCAAAGCAACAATTTGCATTTCCCTCTCCTGGACAGACTGCCCGAGGAACTGTGCTCCTTATTAAAGGAGATAAAGGAGCTGTGCTTGTGGCACCCTGAAATAAGTTGGTGCTTTTGGGGAGAACAATACAGGGATATGGGGGTTTATCTTTGCTGTTACTTGTACATGACTAAAAATGTGTTTTAGAAACAGCTGCTCTGTCTTTAAAGAAAATCTGGAATCATTAACCACGTAGCAAAGTATTTGGAATATAAAACTATTAAAAGTAAGTTCTTAACATCCATAAATAAAATCTGCTGTAGATTTTAGAGACTGTTTTTCTACTCAGAAACCTCTCAAGATGAAAGAATGCCTTAAGATATACTTAATTTCTGATGCATCATCATTTCCATTATTCAACTGCTATGAAATTTCTATGGCTGAGGAAGAAGGATGATTGGAATTTTAAATAACAAGTGTACTGAACAGTTCTTTGGTCCATGTGTATCACAGGCATACAGAGACTAGAACAAAATATCTGAATATCTGAGGAATCTGGGCATGGAAACTGGAATTGGGCTATTTCAACCTGCTTCTACTTCTAGACCATTAGTAACTACTGGATTTTAACTGCACACTACCACTGCTGCTGGTGTAGCAGCCAGAGGCTGACTGAAATCCTTGTCCCCTGCTGGGACCTACAGAGCTACTCTTCTACATCATATTATTTGGCTATATATAGTGTATATTATAACTTATATCTTCCTGTCATGAAATTTGGGTTTTTTTCATAGTTTCTCTTGCTTGGTGTGGCCTAAGTTTTGATATATTCCTACAATGTCCACCTGAATTTCAATTTTCTGTGAGTACAGGGTTTAGGCTGTTTGTCGTAATGCAACATGGAAAAGTTTCCAGGTTATTGTTGCATTCAGCAAGCTTTTGGTTTTGCTGAGGTAAAACATTGTGCAGAACTTATTTTTGAAAAAATTACTCATTTTGATCCCTTTCCACTTCTGAGAAATCTTCCATTTCTGACTTGTCTATTTCCAGGCAGGTAGAAAGCAAGAAACCAATTTGATTTTTTTTTCTTTTCTATAAAAATGTAAAAGATCTATAGTTGCTTCTCTGGGATTTCAGACCCAGAGCTCCTGACAATCCTCCCACATCTGTTTCATCAGCTGATTAAAATGCAGATCTCTGAGGAGGTAAAACATTTTTGGATGCTGGGCGTTCCTCTACCCAACTCATTATTAAGAGAACACCTTTATGCACCATCAGCAACTTGGCAGCATAAACATGAAACAGTTCTTTAAATGGGACTTTGTGTTTTGTTTATGAGAACTTCCATTTTCTGGGAGCCTTTATGGCTTTTATCACCCATTTGAGCATAAAAGTTTTCGTTATCTTGTGAAACCTTTTAGCACAAGAAAGAACTCAGATAGGAGCCTTATGTAAAGCGATGAATATCTGGTTTCCTGATTGTGTTGTATGATTTTTGGTGGTTTGGATTTTTTCTTTTAAGCCCAAAAGCCACCTGACAAGTTCTAACTTATTCTTCCAAAAGTGAGATCCTTGTGCTGATAGGGACAGCGTGTGCTGCTGCACTAATTTTTATAACTATTCTTTACCTATGCTTCAAGTTGGAAAAGAGTCAAAATCAAAACATTCCAGTCAAATGTGTATTTTGATTTTATTTTTGATTTCACAATTAGAACAGTTACCGTTTAAACTCACAACTGCTGGATTTTTTGAGGAAAGAATTTATATTTTGACTCAGCTCCACTGTCTAGTCTCTGACTTGCTTTACTCTGCCAGCACAGCAACTGTTTTGCCCCCAGACTAGAATATAAGAATTAATTGTACCCCAGTAAAGCTAACCCTGTACAATGCTGCTGGCAAAACCAGTCACTGCCCCGAGCCAGCAAATGCACCCAGTTTTAGGAAGCACAAAGGTTTTAGGAAGCACAAAAGTTTTAGGAAGCAAGTTTTTCCTTCTGTATCTCACCCTGATTACCTCTTCAGGAATCATGTTGGTGCACAGGGGTAACACACAGCTCACAATTTTGGGGATTATTGCCACTGACTCACAGCACTTCCTAGTTCTAACCACTCCATCAGATTACTCTTTTCTCAGCTACTGTAAATTCCCTCCTGGATCAGACAGCCACATGCAGTTGGGTTGTAAATGATGTTTTAAAACACCCTATGGATATGGAGGGTTTAGGTTTATAATGAACAAGGTTGTTTATGCTTTGCACCTTCCTCCCAGGTAGGTCTTTACACTCACACAGTCTGTGTAGAGCTCCAGAGGAAGAACAAAGTCCATGGAGCAGGGAGAGATTAAAGAGTCTTGGTTTTCACTAATTGCCTCCTGTTTCCTCACTTACAGGAGCTTAGCAAACGAGTGGTTTCCAGTCTTCCCTGGCATTGGCTGCTCTAAGCAGGCAGCACTAGGAAGGGGTTCCCTGCTGTGGGACTGCTGATGATTTACCCAGGTATGTGAGTCCACATGTGCACAATACCAACATTCCATGTGTTACTGCAATCCACATTAGCTGGTGCTTTTATCTTTATATCACATTATTTGCTTTTTCCTTGAACATTTTTCCATTTCACTGGGATGCCACCAGGTTCTGTTTTCTACATTACCTCATGCATACACTGGTAATACTTCAGCTTTCCTGCTCTGCTTTCTGCTGTCTGGTTCACACATAATTGTTCTTTTACTATTGTTACTGTATTTACTACTTTTTTACTATTTTTATCTCTGAATTATTATATTTGTCAAGAAAAGTTTTCACCTGCATAATTTGTCAGATATACACAGGCTAAAAACGCAGCTCACCACCACAGAGACATTAAACAAGCCTCTCTCTGCCTGATGTGCCATTGCTGCATTAGTTCAGGTCTAAAGAATCTGCTCTAACACTCAGTTTCTTTTGTCCTGAAACAATGGAAAAGCAAAAACCCTTCCACCAAACTGCTCAGCCATCAGCATCTTCTGGAGCTTGTTGGAGAAGCATCAGCTCCATTCTGCCTAAATGTGTTTGAACACTTTGGTGTTCAGAAAGACACATTTCCCCATCTCAGTTTATCTTGAGATAAATTATTTTGTTATTAACCAGGAGTTAAGCTGCTTCTCTTGAGATGTCAGCCCCTTGTTCTCTCCATCCTGGTGTTTGGAGCAGTGCTGAAAGAGGTGAGGAGGAGTCCCCAGTGCTGTGCATGGCCCTGGCTGAAGGCAGCTGAAATTTGCAGCAATGTCTGCACTGGTACTGAGTAACTTCAGTCCCTGACCCCCACAAACCTGAGAAACACCTCAGAATATCCATCAACACCCACTTCCCTACTCTGTGCTGCTGCTGGACCAGGGAACAAGTAGGATCTGCAGCCATAAACAGGTTCAGGCTTTAAGACAAATTAAGAGAGGCTTAAAAACTTGCAGCTGAAGGAGGCTGTTTTAAGACTGTCCTGTTTGCATAAAATCTTAAAGGCAACATGCGATATTTGGGAATATCTGGCAGTGAGAATGGTCCTTACTTGAGACATGGCTGTAGATAATCAACTTGAGACATGCTTACTTCCTTCGCAAGGCAGGCATTGCTCTTCCATGCTTCCATACCATCTGAAAAACAAGATGTATTATTTCAAGATAAGAATACTGGAATTCTTTTTAGTTAAAACCAGAAGGATAAATAACAGGTGGCATGTTCCAGACACTGTGTCTGCCCTTGGGGATGGTCTGTGCCATACCTGGCTTTGTTCAGTTATCAGCTCTTAAAGCGACTGGTAAAACTCTTGTCTAATAATAATAAGAAGAATTAACCACCATATAACTGTATCAGAAAAGATGTTCCTCTGTTCCCTGCAGCCCAATTTCTCTGTTTCTAAGGAAGATTATCCACAAAGCAGGATGAAAGCATTTTACACCACAGAACATGGGGCTAAAATAAACTCAGTGTAATAGAAAGAGGCATGTGCTTTACAGACAGTGAGAGTGAAGAGAAGGAACTCTGTTCCTCACAAGCTACTGATTCTGTGGTCAGTGCAGTTTAGACTATCACTCTCAGAACTCAATAATTACCTCATTATTTTGATTGCAAGTCAGCTGCCAGCCCAAGTGATCAGTCAGGAAGACACAGGAGAACCTTCTACCTGTGGCCAGAGCAGAAGGAGACACCAGGAGCCTTTCCCAAATGATCCAGCAGCCCCTCATCCATCCACCCATCAGTGCTGTTCCAGAGACATGGCTGGGCTGTGAGTATCCAGCCTGGAGCTTTAGGAACTGGGAAGAGTTCTGGAAAATCATCAGCTATCAATAATAAGTTTTTCTAATGACAGGAGCAGAAGAAAGAATATTCTTCAAGCAGGAGGACAGGCTCAAACCAGTTCTGCAGGAAGTGTCACACACCAAAGATCAAGAAGAATGCTAATGTGCAATCATTGAACAGAATAGGAGCCAAAACTTGATATAAGGCACGTAATGAATAATGCTATACAATCAGCTTCCCTACACCCACACCTCTCTAAATTTATAAGCCATACATGCCATTGGATGGAATTGAAATGCATTTCCCATCATCGAAGGGTACCATCCAATCTGCTCTAACACAGCACCATATTGGGACTGAGCAGAGCATTCTGTTTGTTAGAAACCCACCAGAATGTGCTGGTATTTATATCTCATAAAAGCTGTTCAGTAAACACAGTACAAAGACCTCTGATTTCACCGAATGCAGGAACACGTGCGGAGAATTTCATTCTGGGATTCAAACACCAGAGAGCTCTCTGTCAAATGAACTTAACCATCATTCCCCATCCCAGGGAATTAAACACCTTTCCACTTGGAAAATCTGTCCTGGCTTCACCGATTAGAATTTCTGATTTGAAATTACAAACTCTGAATTTGCCTGTGACAGTTATTTCAAAGGAAAATGCAGTATTAGAGTCAACAGTTTGGGTTTTTGGTTTGTTTTTTTTTTTTTTTTCTGCCAATATCCTGATGTCTTCCCCGTCCTTTAACATTTCTGTGTGGCCTTACATTTGTTGGTGTATTTTTATGGATGTGACAGCTCAAGCCTGTAAGAATGACTGTTATAATTTCATTTTTATTGTGAAGATTCTTTGTCAGTCTTGGGAAAAAGTGAAAGAGAAAGAACTACAAAGCACCACGACCATCTCTGCCATGTGCAATTGCTAAATCTGCTTCTCCAAGCCACACAAACTGAAATGTAATAAACCAATAAACCAAGAGAGTAAAAGCAAGTCAGGGTCATAACTCCCACCTTGACAAGGAAAGGAATCTCTGAGGCTGAAAAGGAACAAGGCACATTTCATTTCTGTTCCTGATTCAGTCACAATGCAAGGTGGAAGGATCTTGAGGGATCAGCTACACCTAAATGCATCTTCAATTTGTCAGTCCCTTTCTGGCAACAGCAGAACCTCTGTAGGCAATCCACTGCATGGCTTACCTGCTGTCATCAGTTTCCTTAAGATTATCTTTAAATTTCCCTTGCTGCCCCTTAAGACCATTATTTCTAGAGCTGCTTGTGGTGAACAGAGGGGAAAATGCTATTTCCTCCCACAGGCCAAAGACTGTAAGGTATCACATTTAATAATCTCAAAGATGTTTCCACTGAAAAAACTCAAACCAAAGGAGACTCTCTGGAAATACTGACAGAAGGAGAATTCAGCTCTCTTGGCAGGCTCTCTCTCTCTGGGCAAACCAAACACACGCAGTCAGAATTAGTCCAGGGTTGCAAAACTGCTCCAAAGAATCCCCAAATCTCTTCACTGGGAGGTGTTTGGGTTTGGCCAAGGAGGTGCAGAGTGCCCTGAGGCCAGGCAGGGTGTTGGAGAGCTGGTTGCAGGGCCAGCTGCTCTGGTGCCCTGGATGTTCCCTGCCTGGAGCACTGAGTGCCAAGCCAGGAGGCAGCAGGAGCCTCAGCACAGCTTTAAACTGAGTTACCCAGGCTCAGCCTGCAGAAGGGGAGAGAGCAGAACATTTCATTCAGATTCAGCATTCAAAACCCTCACAGCATCCCAGGATGGTTTGGGTTGGAGGGACACTAAAGCCCAGCCAGTGCCACCCCTGCCATGGCAGGGACGCCTCCCACTGCCCCAGGCTGCTCCAAGCCCTGTCCAACCTGGCCTTGGACACTGCCAGGGATGGGGCAGCCCCAGCTGCTCTGCAAACTAATGACCTCAGGGTGTCATAACTACTTTTATAATTATTTCAGGAGGATTTTGTTGCAGGACACAGAGCTGATTACCTCAAATCTGTGTGTGTAATAATCTTACATTGTAATTCAAACCCACTGCATCATTGTAATGAGGGCAGATTTTACTCCATGTGGTATTTGTAGGCAAACAATAAAATATAATGTTGAGAATCTTCAACCTTTTTCCTAAATTTCCCTGGTCATTAATTACAATTTATGTCCTGTACCCTACTTCTGTCACCAAGATCAATTTTGTATTATAATTTCTAGAAGTTGCCTGGTTCTAGGATTCTTAAAATATGAACAACATTTGAAAAGAAAGCTTGAATTTGGAGTAGCTTTGTCACTACTCATTGAGCCAATGCCTGGACAGAACACGATGCAAAGGGAAAGTGAGTGAGCTGACAGAAATTACAGGAAGGCATTTATGGAGGAAAGTATCGAACATTTACAAAATAAAATAATATTCCTCGTAAGTGATGTGGTATTTTTAATAAAATATTTGTATACAATTTAGTTTAATAATTCAAATGTTTATAGCCTAGTAGCACTCGAACAACAGAACAAGACCAAGCTGTGCAACTTTCCCTCTAGACTAGAGCAGAGACACATTTCAGAGCCATCTTAGCCCAGTGCATTGGGAAAGATAAGTGACAAGGCAACTTCACAGTGGCTCAGACTCAGAAAATTTTGGTTTGTTACCTTGGTGTTGTTTTGAGTCGATGGCAACAAACCTCAGCCTTGTGCAAGCATTTTAGAGAGAATTATGGGTATAATTCAGGAATAAGGTGCTTTGTAGGGTGGAGTTAAACTTCAAAGGTGGTGAAATAAAGGCCAGTCATCACTACACCTCACAGCTGTCCTTCTATTGTAATTAAATAGGACATTAATTGCCAAGTGTTATGACATTTAATCAGCTATATAAAAATAATAATAGTAATAAGAGTGATAAGCATCAGCATCAAAGTTATTATGAGAACGAGCTGAGATCCCATGCCCAGTATCTCTAAAAGTTCTTACAGAGTCATTCCAGAGTGTCAGTACTGTCCAAATCATTTTCTTGGAATGTATCCTGATAAATTTCATTCTTTCATGAGAATTTCTGCAAAGAATCCCACAGTTCCTACTCACCAAATGAAACAACAGCTATCCTCTGCCATTGTATTGGACTTATTTATCCCTATAAAGATGTGAAATGGTTTGTTTTTTTTTTTCTTTTTGGTCAGGATACATTAATGAAAAATTGTAATTTTGCACCATATTACAGGGAGCAGGCCAAGTAAAGGCAAATGATTGATCACAGGGCATGAATAATATTGCAGCTGCAGACCCCAAATAGGATTCTTGACTTTTATTCTCTAATTTTTACACCACTTTCCTTTCCCACATAAGAAACTGGATTGGATCTATCCATTCCTTTCTTCTGTAGCACAGGAATATATGAATATACAAATTGTCCTTTAATAAATGAGTGTTTTAAACCTCATCCTCCAGGCCTTGGGAGAAAACATGGAAACAATGAAAATATGACAGCAATGTCAAAAAATCAAAACCAAAAAACCCACCAAAAAAAAAAAAGACGAAAAGTAAAAAAACCAAACCAAAACAAAAAACCAACCAATGAAAAAAATTCATTAAAAACCAAAATAAAAAAGTGCACGTTTTGAAATACTTAGGGTGAAAAATAAAGGCTGAGTCAATGGATCTCAGTTCTTCCTGCAGGTTTTGTGCCTTTCCCTTGTGCATTCCCAGTTCTTACAGCTTAGGCAATTCTTACAGCTGGCTATTTGAAGCAAATCTCTTTTGTTGTGAGGTTTTGCCTGTTTGGTTTTGAGCAAGCCACTTCCAACAAGCACCAAAACCACCAGTGAAATCCTTGCTGCTGGTCAGGAAAACCTTCCTGGGCTGTTACAGAGAGTTCTTGGAAAAGCAAGGTGCCCGTTATGTTCCAGCCACGTTTCATAAGGACAAAAACAGGAATGGAGAAGGAGAATTAGAAGGAATCTTTGGATTCCTGAGCCACCCTGCCAGGGAGAAAATTCCCTCTGGGATAAAGGATAAAGGGAAGGAATGCAGTCACGAGGAGCCACAGGCATCTCCCAGCTTGGTCCATGGAACCACCCAAAAATGCTCCTGCATGTTCTGCAAACATTCCACCCCTCCCTTGACACATCCCCTCAGGAGCACTGCCTGCTAGCAAGGAGGTGCCTCCACCAAAAAAAAGATGCTTTCTTCAATTATTTTAAAGAACAGCCAATTAACCTCCCTTTATATCACATTTTTGTGCCAAACAGTGACAGTAAGGAATTTTCTTCTGAACTTGGTCTTATCATCAAGACTACTAATTTGGCAAAACAATTACTTCCAGCTGCTTCCTAACACTCCCCAACTAACTGATTTTTTCTTGTGTTCTCATGTACATAGCAGCCAACTGGGAGTCCTAGCAGCAGGAGCATTTTTACTGGATGCTGTGTGCCCATTCCCACACTTTGCACTGGTGCTATATTTGTTATTTAGAACAAGCCCAGATTGTTCCTGGAGCTGTGCCTATAGAAACTCCTGCTGTAATGTGTTTATATGATCCATAATTACAGGCAAGCTGCAACCTGTCCACAGCCACTGCAGAACAAGCTGCATTATCAAACACAGGAGCCAGTCCCTGGATTAACTATTCCATCTGATAAATTCCCTTTCTGCAGCAGCTAATGCCACAGAAGCTAAAAGAACACAGGCTGCATTTTTTGAGATGGCCAATATATAATATTCCAAGATATAACATTCCAAGCCAATCAAGGGACATTCAACACCACCAAATTCTCCCCAAAGCAACAGGGATGTCAAGGCACCAGGCTGAAGATTAGGCCAAGATTAGTTCATGTCAGGCATTTGCATTTGAAAGTACTTGTCAAAAACCACAAAGAAGATGTAGAAACAATCGTGGTCCTCACCTGCCAAGAGAGCTTCATGCAGCTGAGCCTGTGTACACAAATATAAACTGTAAAATCTGGTTATAATCCCAGCAAACAACAAATTGTTACAGGTTTTGGTCTAAATACTGTGTCAAGATAAATAATTAGGACAGTCTTACTACCTGTAGGAAGAAAAATCTTTATAGAAATACATTTTAGTTGAACAGAAGAGTGAAGCTGAAAGGTTTAATTATTTGAATGATTTTTATGTACTTCAGATACAGACCTTAATACCCTTTCATACCCAATATTTTATATTTTTCTGACACCAAGCATCTGAACAAGTATTTTTTCAATAAAAACTGTAAATATATTCCAGTAAATTTCTGTTCATTCTGACTCAAGGCAGAAAATTATCAAGAAGAATTTTTAAATAATCTTAATACTTATAAGTGCTTTTAATCCCATCTATTAAATACCTCTTTCATGTGTGATGTCTGAGACAGATTTATGAAACCTTGCTTCACTACTATCTAATCTTCTGCTTACATGCCATTGTCTAACCTGTTGCCCTCTGTACACCCCCACAACTCAGATAAAAGGGTCCTGGTGGTATTTTGGGATATCCACTGCCATCAGCAGAGGGAGGAGGTGACGTGGAAATCCCTGCATCCAAGTGCAGAGGGACAGGCAGGGCAGGGGCTGCTCCTGCAGTTTGCCATTTTATAGTTTTTCTTTCTTTACAAATTTTATTCTGAGTGAAATCCAAGGCCAAAAGGTGAATTTTGCAGTTATGAAATGATGTGGCTGAAGGACCACCAGCACAGCTGGTCTCACTGAGGTGAGTTGCAGGTGGCAGAAATCCTGTAGCAACAATCTTACAAAATCTGATAGGAAAATTGCACAATCTGCCTTATCAGCTCACCAAGGGCATTCCTGCACATGTGGGGAAACAACTTCTGCTCTTTTATATCTGACAATTCCCAATTTGTAACTCCAGCAATAGTTCTTTGCATGTGAATTAAATATTATTTTGTTGGTTTCGTGTTGCTCTATGCTCATAATCAAGTGCAGGAATTAATTCCACAGTATTTGATGTGGAGTTCCTGTCGTGTTTGGTGTTCTCTGTTGCACCATGGCATTATTAAAGATTATATAAGAAGTTACCACCCCGTGGTACCTCTGGCACAGTGGAAGAAGGAGGAAGTAAAGAAATAAAAACCTTCCTGAGGTCACTGGGATTGTCACTGGCATTACAGACATGTCTGACATCTAATCTCCCACGGGGAAATTCCCGAAGAATTGCACTTTAGAACCTCAGCTCTGAGCTCTTACAGCTCCAGCTCTGCCTCCCCAACCCCCTGCAGGTACACAAAGCTGCATGATGTTTAAGTCAGAAAAGTAACTTCACTGTAGACCTCTTTTTTTTTTTTTAATTAAGGTTTTCTACACCTGCCTGATGTTCCTTGGAAGGAAGTCTGTCTTGTATGTAATTTAATGACATGTGAGCCACTATAGGAACTATAATGCATGTCACTTCCACTAGAGAGTGTCACTTAATTACAAATACACCCAACTATCTCTTAATGGCAGGAATTCCTGTTTACAAACATGGTTAATACTGTATATTTAATACATCTGGGCTTATTCTAAACATTATTAACATTATATGAATTATTATAAGCCATTCCTAGACAAAACCCCACTATCTGAGTGTGCCAGACCCATCATGGTAAGGCAGTAAAGGTTCTCAGCTGACAGGAAAATGTGTTTATATGGGATCAGGCTTTTCTCTCTGGTTCTGTTATGAATTTTAGGTTATCCCAGGTAACCATCTCTCCCTCTTGCCTGCACTGTGTTGCAGAATTCCAAGTCCTTGGAGTAAACAATCCCTTCTCACGTCAGAGGCTCCAGGCAAAGCTGATCCAGCTCACCCCAGAGGCTTCAGCTGAGGAACTTTTGATGTCCCTCTTGCTATGATGTGTAAATACCTAAATATAAATGTATGGATGTGTGAATATGGATTTATAGAGTAGATTAGGCAAATCATTTTCTGCAATATTCCTTTCTCCCCCTTCCAGCCTCCAGAGCATGATCCTCTCTCAGCTGTTTCCTGAGAGTTCTCAGACCTGGGGGGGCACGTGATTACCTCAGTCACAGGGCAGTAAATACAGAATAACTGCCCTGGACTTGATGGAATTACTCCCCTCAGAAAAATATAAGTGCAGAATTTTCCCCTTCTCCTTTACAGTGGCAACTGAATTTCACTGATCCACTGAAGGCAGGGAACTGTTTCTGGTTAGGCTTTACACCAGGAACACAAATGCTGTGTCCTCCTGCTCCACCCAGTCATCACCACTAACCCAGAGCTGATAAAAGTGCTACAAGAACCAGAACCAAACACAGGTCCCACCTTCCAGCAGCTCAGCAGTGCCAGAGCTATCCTGACCTCTTGGAATAATTGTGCTGATGTGCTCGGAGGGCTCCCAGGGACAGGGACAGGGACAGTGAGTGCTGCCCCTTTGTGTGAAGGCACATTTAGATAGAGACAAGGTCACTGAAGATAATTCTGCTTATGAACACGGCTGCTCCTTTGAGTCAACCAATTTTTTAATTATGTGTTACTCTTCAGGTGGAATTTTGGATGTTATTTTCTTTGATATCTTTATGACTCATGCTCCAGTTGAGCAAAGCAAGCTTCAATTTGCTAATGCAAGTGTGTACAAATTTGAAACTGGTTAGGTTGGGTGTGTCTGCCTACAGAAAGACACATTTTCTTATAGTTTTCAATGAATGTTACTGGTGCAAAGTTATCTGGCCACATCTTAGCTGAATTTAAGTATTTCATAGTTTGAATACCATTCCTTCAAAATTTATTCAACTGGGTAATTGCTGAGGTTCAGAAGAGGAAAACTGCATTAATTGTGGAAAACCTGTGAATAAGAAGTCGTCTCTCTTGATCAGGTCACAGGTTGTATAACCAGCTGGCATCACCTCACATCTGCTGGGCAGGCAGGCCAGCTTCCCTCACACAGCCTGTGGAAAGAGGGGACAAATGAAATGCTTTCCATTGAGAAAATGAAGAAATAATTCCTGTTGTTTTCCCTCAGGCTGCAGCCCGTTGTTTGGAGAGCTTGGAATGAGCCTGCTCCCTCTTCACCCTTCTGCAGGGGCAGGGGAGCAGAGCCCACAGCTCCTTCTGCTGTGATGGGAACATCTCCAGCCTCACCAGCAGGGATCCACGTCCCTTCCACGTGGATGTCACAGCACAAAGCCACACAGAGCCAGCAGGGAGCCCTGGTCTCAGGCTCTGCTCTCCCACCTGTGCTCCTGGGCTTTGGGAAGGAGCTCCCACCCAGCAGGAACTGCTCCGGGTCTGCTCCCAGCCAAGCAAGGCATCAGCAAACGCCAAACGAAGGGAAGGAAAAGGTTGGTTTGATCCCAGCCCTCTGTCATCCTCCCACCCTCCCCTGCCAGCTGGGAGCACCATCACCAGCTCATGCTGCTGTGGTCAGCAGGAAAAAAAATTGTAACATTATAGAAAATAAATTCGAGGCTTCTTGAGGAATCTTACCAACGCGCTGGGGCTTTTGGAGAAAACTGCAAAAATACAGTTTGCATTTAAATGTAGGTAACTCTCCCCAGTGCATTTCCTGGTGGTGTAGAAGTCCTGATTTATCACACACCTGCAGTGTGTTGTAGGAGAAAAACAAGGCTTACAAATCAATGTTTCAATGTACTAATTTACTGCTTTGCAATATAGTTTGTTTGTTATTTGTAAACGTACAAATATGCGAAAATTAATTGTATCATTTGCTTTCTCAAAATAAATATGTTTTTTCATCTACCAATCCAAATGTTTCCAAAGAGTTGAGTGATTAATATCGTCTCTAAAACTGTGATTATGTCAATAAACATAAAGCAAGATATTGGACTAAGTATGACTCCAACTGTGAGTGATTTATAGTGATAAAAATACACAGATGCCATCTGTACCAACAGAAGAACACTCGTCAAAAATTTGTCTTATGGCAACACTTCTCTCTCATTTATACTGAAACGAGCCCTATTTCTTTTCCAATGGCACTGACAGTAAAATATGGACACTTTTCAAGTGAGTAACCTACCAGCAGGAGAAATACACTGAAAACTATGAATTAAACTACTTCTTTGACTCACTCAAGGCCTCCAGGATGTATCATTGAATGCTCACCAAGTATTAAACCAGTTTGCCAGCCTAGCTCTGCTAACTCAGTAGCTGCTTCCACACTAAGAGGGTTTTTTGGGGTTAACACCCCTTTACCTTTTGCAGAGAAAATAAAAAAAAAATTAAAAAAAGCCAAACCAAACAAAAAAATTGAACAAAAAAAAAATAAAAAAAACCCACCCCAAACCTCAACCAAAATGGGAAAAGCTTTAGGCTCAGCAGCCAGCCCAAGTCATTAGTCTGCATGTCTGATGCTTGCCAGCACCTTTGCCAGTTCAGCATTAAGTAAGAGGGCCATGGGGTATGCACTGGGGAAAGCAGGGCAGGCAGTGAGCTCTCCATGATAAATATCAGTCAGCTTCAAATGCTGACAGAGACATCAAAAGAAAAGGAGAATTTAAATAGAGTCTGCACACAGAGAGCTTCCAGCAGCAGTTGCAGAAACAAAGATACCATACCCAAAGCATTATTGATTTCTGGCCATGCACCAGATCCTGAGAGTTTGAGGGTGGTGAGGGGTTTTGGCACCATTATCATTTATTACCAGGTGCAACAAACCCATGGCAAGTGCAGGGGAGGATCTGGCTGGGCCCCCTGAGGATGCACAGCTCAGCCTCTCATTCCCAGCCCTGCCCTGACTCTGATTGACCTTGGATGTCCAGAGGAGGGGAGGTTACAAACACCCACAGCCTTTCAGAAATAGTTTTCACTAGCAGTAGCCTAAAGTGTGTCTGCTTTGGGCTCTAAAATATGGCGAGAATGTAAATTAAAGTGCAAAGTAAAGCTGTATTTATTTCTGATTTTTGTTCTGTCACTGTGCTTCCACCCCCACTTCTGTCAGTGCTCCAACCCCACAAAATTTCCTTTGTATCAGAAAGCTGACAGATTTAGCTCCTGAACACTTCAAGCTACTTTGCTTGCTGAAATTTAGGAAAACAGAACAGCTGTCATTCAAGCATACTTTGCAAGTAGCAAGCCTGTTCACTTTCTAGTGTTTACTCCCTAGAAATCAACACTTAAATGACATGTTCTACTGACATCACAAACCCCACACTCGAGCTGACAGACGTGTGGAACAAACCTGTGCCAGGGCCTGGGGTCCCAGAGTTCTCACACAGCTGGTGTTGGGGATTTGTGTAATCACTTTTTCTTTGCTGTGTTGACCTGTGCAGGGTTTTTGGTGCAGTGGTCACTCTTGGTCAGGTTACAAATTTGGAGTGAGGATTTGAGGATAATTCTACCTGGAGCAATTCACTGCACAGGCACAGGAATGGATAAGGAGCAGCTGGCCACAAGCTGCTTATTTCATGTAGATTTTATGGTTCTGGTGTCCTTCAGGACCATACCAGGGTCCTACACACAAATCCAAGATGGTTTTCTCCTTAACAAGCTGTGAGATCAAGAAGCCTCCCCTGGGCAGTGAGCAGTTGTTCATGAGCTCACTCCTTCATGATTTCACATCATGGCCCTCACTAAATCTTCTAGAATGAAGTGCACTGAAGCCACACATAATCCCATTTACAGGGACTAGGGAAAGGCACAGTTAAATCTCAGTTCTTGATAGCTTTTCCTCTTAGAAACCAACCAATTTTTAGATTCCATGGAACTATCAGAGATATGAAAAATAAATTCACTGACAACACACGAGAGAACCCCCAGCAGTTCAGTTTCCATCATTTAAGCCTTGCTACATTCTAGGGGGTGGATTTTTAATTCCAACTTTGATGCTGCTCTGCTCATTAGCAGATTTTCCATACCAGCCAAATGCCACTTATGGGCCAGCAAGACATGCTGAAGTAGGTGATCTGAAATTATTTTCCCTAATGACATTTTCTTTCTGGATGCAAATAAAATTGTGTCTGAACGTGTAGCTGTATAATGCAATTACGTGGCTTGATACAAACAGACACAATAACTACAATCCTGAATTAAATAACTGCACACGAAAATTCTGTGAAAATGTACTCCTGGTATTTAATATCCCTTGTTCACCTGTCAGCAACAAGCATCATGGGTGTTTGCTGGTTTTTAAGACAAAATAGTGCAATGTTCATTCTAAAGCAATAAACATTCACTCTTGGCATGACTGACTCTGGATTTTTACTAAAGTTAATGCATAACTCCCAAGAAGCAGTAGACTGTTTTCTATTAATGTGCCCATAAATATGTACTACTAATTAAGTAAAAGTTGCATCATTTATTCTGTCCATGCTGCAGATACTTTAATTGAAAATTCTTTTCTTGAGAAAAGTGACAGAACATTGCTTCAGGTATCTGCACTTATCAATACCCCCATCCTGAGAACAACACAGCATGAATAAATTAAAAATGTGACTGAAGACTGGGGAAAATGCTGATTTTGCATTGTTACAAATCTAGAGAGATAAACTGCATCCTTGTACCAAGAATTTTCATACTTTTACACCTCCAAATTAATAGAAGAATAGGCCAGGTTGGATGGAGGTTGGAGCACCCTGGGACAGTGGAAGGTGTCCCTGCCCATGGCAAGGGATGGAACTGGATGAGCTTTAAGGTCCCTTCCAACCCAAACCATCCTGGGATTCTATGATTCCACATAGGAAAGAACAGACACATGAAAATAAATGTCACACTGCAATTTGGATATAAACCAGTCAGAGCATGAAGAATAAGCAAGGTTAACAAAGAGTTTGTCTCTGTCTTCTGAGGAAGCAGAGCAAAGGTAATTATTTGATAATCCATAAAATCCCATTGTGGGTACCTAATTTTGTGCTACTGACCAATTTTTACTGCTGGGTCTCAAACTTTGTGCCCATTTTACATCCCCTTGTACCACTCGCTTACCTCACAGCTCCTGAAGCCTTCACCTTCCATCCACCAAGGGACACTTCTCATGCTTCTGTTGAAAACCTGACAATTCCCTGTTAATGGAAAGGAAAATCAAAGATCAAAGGGCTGGATTTCATAGGAGCCATGGTGACATGTGGCTGCCCAGCTGGGACAGAGACAACCAGCCCCATCAAACACCTTCAGCAGGGCCGGGTGCTCCGGGATGGGAGCCAAAAGCCCAAAGCTTCAAAAACCCAATTATTGAGCAAAACCACAGCAAGGCAGCAGGAATTGTGCCCTGTTTTACCAGTGAGGTTACTGGGAGGTTGGGTGAGAGCCCCTTAGGACTGGCTGGGAAGGGATCTGTGATTTTGATGTGACAGACCTGGCTTCCATCCTCTGGCTGATGGGGAAGCCTCATCCCAGCCTGCAGGCACTGCCACCTCCACCCCAGCCTCGGTGGGAATGTTTGGCTTGTCACAAACTGCCCCAGGCCTTCTGTGAGCCTTTGGCTCGGGGGGCCTTGCCTCTGTCCCCGTGGTTTTGTGGGGACTGAGCCCACACAGCCATCACCACCGTGATGCTGCTTGCTCAGGGCTCAGGGAAAGCAAAGCTGCTCTTGGGAAACCTGGCAAGGGGAGGGCAGAGAGGAGCAGGGAGATGGATATGGAGGTGGAGATGAGAGGAGAAATAAAATCGAGGGAAATGTCACAGAGGGCAGGGACAGAGCCCTGAAACAAGGAGTGTGCACAAGGGAAATCCACAGGCAGGGAGGCTGAAGAGAAGACAGAGTGTGGGCAAGGCGGAGAGAAAGGATGTGCTGGATTGCTGGGACACCAAAAGGAAAAGGAAGCAGGACAGGACAGTGACAAAGAGGACAAGGAACTGCAGCTCAGTACATGCTGAGACACAGAAACTAGCCCTAGGAAGCTGCAAGGATGTCAGAATTTGGAATGATGTTTTAAAAATTAACGTGACATTCCAAAGTAAATCTAAAAATAATCACAAGAATCCCGTTTTTCAAGAGAAGCAAAATCCATAAAACATGCTAAAATTACTTTCATTAAAACATATGTATTAAAGTCAGTCTTGGTGGGATTATTTGAATTTACAGAAGCAGAATTTCTGCCTTTGAATGTATATAAAACCTCCAAATGTCTGAGTAGACGCGTTCAAATTCAGTCCCGGAGCAAATGCTGAGTATCCTGGACATTTACAGCACTCTGGTTTTCCGACTCAAGACGTGCAAAGCGCTGCAGGAGCTGCTGGAGTCAGAAATTGCTCAAATCCTGCGCGAAACCCGATTATCCACGGGTGATGCCAGAACGGCCGCTGGTGGGAAAGTGAGAGAACAGCTCTCTCTGCTGGTGCTTTCCCGAAAAAATCCTGCTGGAGCAGAAATAATCAGGATAACACACGCTGCTCCCAGCTCCCGCTTCGTTCAGCCGCAGCTCCCCCAGTTCTGCTGCTGGCCAGTGGCTACAAAAACCCGAATCTGGTCAAATGCAGGTATCAAAATGCTCCCAGCTGTGCGAGTGTAAGCGGGCTTTGCTGGGATAGGCACTGCCCAAAGTACTTTAAAAAGCAAGCCCAAAGCAATGGGATTTGCTGTGTGCCCTCAGGGGAGGGAGGTGACACATTTACAGAGACACCAGCAGGAGACAGGCGGCTCTCGTCGGGATTTTCTGCCCCAAATAGGCAAAACTCCACCTCTGGATGGCTGGGAGCATTCCTGCTTTACGTCGCTTAAAAAAGTGAATGACAACAAAAGGTCAGCGGCTAAACTTTACCTGAGTGCTGCAGGCAGTGGCTTTACAGAGAGAGAACATTCATAATCCAGATGTGGTCCGGGGGAAGGGAAAAGTTAAACCCAGCCTGGCTGTGGCTTTGGCTCCTTGCTCTGCAAGCGCAGCAGAGAGATCTGTTCACCATCCTTAAGGAAGCAAAGAGACTCTGAGATGGGAATTTCCACACATTTCTCATTTGTGGGTAGGGAGCAGAGCGAGGAGCCAGCGCAGGAGGTTTGGGATTTCCCCATCCCTGCAGTGCCCCAGGCCAGGCTGGACGCGGCTCGGAGCAGCTGGGACAGTGAGGGTGTCCCTGCCATGGCAGGAGGGAGCAGCTGCTTCCCTTACACAGCCTGCTCAGAACTCACCGCTGGCAGGAAGAAGAAGAACAGCAGAGATCAGGAAAAATCCCTATTTCAGGGCTCCCCTCTTAAGCTTTTGTTTTCCTTGTTATAAACAAGAATAAACCTCCATGATTTCAGTAAATGTGGTTATAAGCCAAATAAACTCACTTTTAACAAAGCCTTGGTTCAAGCACATCACCAGATGTTGAATTATTACATCAAATGAAATTATGCCTTCACTGATTCCAGATTTTTTTCTATAGGGCTTTCATATTTATATGAACTGAATATATTACTTAATACATTTTCTTTTAATATAAAAAAATAAAATATTTTAACAATGTGCCCATGCAAGGATTCCTACTATAGTATTATTTTTCTTTATATGTAGCATAGAGGAAACAAAAATAGTGCAATTTTGTGGCCCTATTTCCACACAAAGGATAGAGTATTTATAGGATTTATTAAGGCTATAATTATCAAAAACCAAAAAGAAATTCAAATTTTCAACTGTCATTAATTTGTGGACTGTGAGCTCACATTGCCTGCAGGTCACACACAGAGAAATGTTTATTTTGTGAAATCTGTAAAGAGAACTTGAAGCTATTTCTAAATTATATTTATATTTATTTCTAAATTATATATTATACAACATTTGCATTTCTACAAATGAAACTGGTTTTTATGTCATATTACAATAAAAATCAAGATACACACTGTGAACAAGGCTTCCAGACCAATTAGGCATACAATTACATGTGCAGGAGGCATGCACAATTGTGCAGCTAATTTGTGCATGAAATGACTCTGATTGCACATCCTAATTGGATAAATGTGTGTGCAAATGCCAGCAGCCATCGGTGCTGCAATTATCCAATGCACACCCACAGTCATGGCAACTGCCTGCAGGAATGAGAGGCAGCCTTGCATGCCTAACTGGGCTTGGGATTTCAGCAGAAATCCTTTTTGTTTTCTCCTGCCAGGTCTCCTGGACATGATATTTCTGGAGATTTCTTTCTGATTTCCTACCCAGATGAGGCAAAGTGATGGACATGGGCATTGCCAAGGAATCTGAGTGTTTAGTGAGGAAGAGGAGGAAAAGCTGGGAGCTCTGGTCTAGAGGTGCAGCACCTTGAGTCTGCCTTTGATAAGGAGGAGATTAAAAATCTCCAGCAGTATAAAACACAGCAGGAACAGGGAGGTTTATTTTCCTGACTCTTAATTAGCATTTCAAAGTGTTTTACAGGTTGTGATTGTGGTGGGAAGGGGAAGGGTGGCACCCCTGGGCCTCAGCCCACAGAAGGTTCTGGACCTTCACCACTGGCTCAGTTTGGGCTTTCTGTGGAGTTGTTTTCACGAACCTCCTTGACAGTAATTTATAGAATTAATAAGTGTGAAAAATCTTCTGTCTTCTCACAGAGGTTTTCAGTAATTCCTCCAGACACAGGAACCATCCCTGTACAATTAACTTCAATGATCACAGTATTCAATATTAAAATGAAAATAAATTCTTCCATTTGAAAGCAATGGAGTTAAAATACATACCCAGACTTGTAAGCAGGGGCCCAAAATCTGAATGAATCCTAAGAATAAACAGTTGTTACATTATTTCCTTTGTATTTAAAGAGCTCTCTAAACATCCAGAGGTACAGAAAATGCTTTTCAATAAGAATGGGCTGTTCAAAGGAGTCTGGTGGGGTTTGAAACTTGATGGGGCAAAGGTTCCATAAAGTCCTTTACAGCCCTGCAAAATCCTCATCTAAACAGATACTGAGCAGCCCAGAAAAAGCAGAAGGGTGAGGGTGAAGTTACTGCAAACTCTGTGTTATCAACCCACCAAGAGCACTAAATCAAGCACTTTCAAAGCACTCTCAGGGATTTTAGGGATTTTCCTCAGCCAGATGAGTTTATTTTGCTCACAGAAGGTATGTTATTATGAGTCTATCTCAGAAATGACTGAAACAGCTTCCTCCCTCAATTGTTGTCTGTGATTCTGGTCACACTCTTTGAAAAAAAATATACAGAACAGACCAAAGGGCTCTGCAAAACAGCAAAAAAATTATCAAAGCTAAGAAAAAAAACAGGAGTAAAAAATAAGACATTTTTCTTTTGTCAAGATGTGTAAGAAAAGAATGATAGATAAAGTAGTGAACATTTAAGGAAGTAAATTAAGTGATTACTCTGTTTACTCTCATAACAGAGGCAGAAAATGAAGTATATTTAAATCTAGAAAAACCCACTCTTCTTAAAACTAAGGCATAAAGAATCTGTAAAGTGCACTGCCAACAGAAAGCACAAGAAACAAGGATCCTTGGCCATGGAACTGCACATCTCTAAAAACATTGCTAATATCTGTAATTGTACCAATTCACTTCTGGGAAGGTTTTAGATCTTTTCCCAAACTCCAAAATCCCACACCTCTCCAAGTTCATTATTTTGGTCAGAAAAGCCCCTGGGATGCCCATTCCTGCTGCCAGCCTGGCCTGATGTGTTTCTTTGGGAAGCAGAGTTCTGTCCTTGCAGGGAGCCTGCCCCATCCTCCCTTTATCTCACTGCCTCCTTAAACCTTCCTGGCTTTCCAAAACGCTTCGGGAAATAACATTATTCCTCAGCTGGGACAGAAATGAACTTTACAAATTGCAAGGCCTGTCTTACACAGGAGCATCCTCATTTTGTGTTTCCTGTCTCTGAAATGTTTCTCTTTTCCAGCTCTCCCCAGGCCCAGCAGTGAAAACGAGCTGAGGGTTTCAGAGCAGGATGAAATCTCTGCCTCGATGCTCAGAGCTGAGCTCCAGCCACCTTCCAGAACATTCTCTCAGTTTTCCCTCCCACACAGAGTTTTACTCAAGCTTTTGCCTTGAGAACTCTTCATTTCATGGCTTGTGCAGTGATAAATCTGATCCCTGAGAAGACACCTAAATCTCATTTGGGATTTGGGCAGGTCACAGCCCCCTCGTGGAGTTCTGTTTGTCCCCAAACTGGGGCATCAGCCCTGTCCATGAGGTTTCCAAGGGTGCACAGCTGTGCCAACAGCAGCATTGCAGAAACCCCATCAAACCAACGAGCCAGGCCATGTATTAAACCCCATGATGCTGGAAGGAGGTGGGAGAGGAGAGATTTGGGGCTTGATAGCTTTTATGTCATAATAAAGATGGAGAGATAGCAGTTTTGGAACTTGTTGATATGCATGGAACTCAGGAGCTCCTGCTCTTTCACTGCAGTGCATCTGTCACAGCTATTCTCTCCCAGGACATAGAAAAATGATTCAGCAGAAATTGAAGTTCCTCATTTCTATGCTGCCAGGGCTGGTGTTCATTTGCAGGGCAGTTGAGAGGCTGAGGAGATTGTTATTGTGAGCAGGCAGCCTGCCTGGCCCCGGGCTGCCCTGCTGGGGACACTCCATCAAGGCAAGCACAGCTCTGCTGCTCCTGTAAGTGATGCCCTGCTGTCCCCCAGCCTATTACACGGCCCTGGGAAATGTGTCCCTTGTCACCTGGGGAATTTGGAATTTTCAGCGCTTTGCTGCCATCAGGTGTGACACAGCTCCCCTTTTTTCTGCAGATGGCAGTGTTCTCTACGTACAGGGGAGGAGGAGGAATCTACAATGGGCTCTTACATCTCTGCTGGGAGAAAGAGCCTTTAAAAGTGCTCCAAATTCTTCTACCTTTACTCCAAAACCTGTGTATTACAACTGCACTGCACTTATGGCAGCAGTAGGAAAGAAAAATTCATTTCTCCAACACAGGTTACAAAAATCTTGTGGGGTTTTTTGTTAGTTTTAATAATTTTTTTAAAATAGTCTTTCTATGGAAAGAATGTGAAAAAACAGATGCAGTGAAGATGTCACAGTCAAATCTTGTGATTATCTCCAACCAGAGCTGCAGTTGTTGGGGTTTTGTTTGTTTTTGGTTTGTTTTTTGTTTTGTTTTTCAATTTTGAACTTTAAAAGTGCTTGTACAGAAAAGCCAAACCAAGCACCTGTGTTTCCAGCATTATTTTGTGAGTCAAAAAGATCAAGAGTATGGGTAATTGGAAAGGGAAATGGCATAACTGACACTGGCCAGCTGCAGCCTGGATTCCCCCATTGCTTCATACTCAGAGAACTTTGTATTTCTCTCTAAGTTTCAGCCCTGAGCCATAATATTTTATGTATCCAGCTTCAGGCCTGACAACATTTCAGCATTTGAATTTTTCCCCTCTGGAAATACGTATTAAATGGTATAAAATGACAGAGTAGTCCTCAGAACCAAAAGCCATTGTCAACAGTAGATAAAAAACTGCTAAAAATCTAAATCCAGTAAATGATCTAAATGCATATTTCTCTTACATTCCAGTTTCAGCAGAGCTTGCTCCTTCTGGTGGTCTCAGGGAAGGACAAGCAGAGGAGAGGGCTGTGATTCACTTTAGCTTCACTTCAGTCACTCCTGGTTCTCATTTACCATCAAATCTCTTTCAGTGCTGCTCAGTTCCTTGCACTCTTTTATGTCCATCAGCTTTTCCCCAGCCTAAGTAAAAACAGTTTATAGGTTGTTGGAAACGAGATTAAATCACCTCAGCAAACAGTTTGGGCATTTTCCCTTCAACCCCCCCAACTCCTCCCAGCACCCCTCTGGTCAGGGGCTCTGCTCTCATTTGTTAACCAATTTAACCAATTTAACCAATTAAAACACAGGTCTGTAATCACAGCATTAACACCCAAAAATTACCACACATTTTTAACTTTGAGAGCAAAATATCCCTTTAAACGAGCCACTCTGGTTTCTACAGTGTAGTCCTGGGATTTCAGTCTTTAACTGCAGCAGTTTGCTACTGCCTTGCCTGGACTCACCTACTCTACAGGAGGGCAAAATTCAAATTTTGAGGACTTTTTGAGAAAGAAAAGCCATCACTTTCCCTGGTTCCTTTCTTCAGCCACCTTCCAGTTTTCAATGATGACATTGCTGGAGGTTCTGGTCCTTGCTGTGCTTGCATTAAAGGGGTTTTAGCAAGCAAACCTTGATCCAATGAAGTTATTTGCAGGCAAACAGTTTATCCTATTAAGTTCTTTTTTAGATGCACAGGTGTTTCATTAGCCTGACTTACACTTGAAGCTCTTCTCTACATCCTCAAAGTTCTTCAGCACTGTTTGCAATTTAAACACCAGAATTAATGAGAAAACACCGTGGAGTCAAAAATTAAACCTCCCTGGCCTCGGCAGGGCACAACCCAATTTTTATATTATTATTACATTTACCCCACATTGCACAGGGTTTGCTGGGAGGTTCTGTTGAGTCATTTAGTGATTTCCAAAGTCACTCCCTGCCTGGACAGAGTGTCCATCCATGCTGTGGCTGGGAGCTCTCTTCCCTGGGCTGAGCAGCACTAGCACAGAGCTCATTTTGATGGCCCTGCTCCCATTTCCACTGCATTGCTGAGCATAATGGCCCTGTCCTTGTCACTGCTGATTAAGCCATAATCGTTTTGTCAGTGGCAAATGTTCGAGTGCTATTGCAATATTTATGTTACATTATTGATAAGGATGCTGAAGGCATTTGCCACCCTGGCAGAAAAGCTGCCTTGCCAAGGGTATTGCCCATTGCTGGCTCCTGTGGGAGGGCTCAGATCCATTGCACATTTCACTCTGCTCCTAATCCCCTGCTCATTTGTTGTGTTACAGCACCTGAAATATACATCTGAGCACATGTCTTTATGGACATGAATTCTGAAGGATGAGATAAAATTCATCTAATGATTCCTGTAAACCACAATACAATGCTGACTGGTAAAGGGACTGGAAGTCCCTACAAACCTTCCCTTTTCTAATCTTTGCCTGGGATTCCTGAAGTCAATCAGCCTAGAATCATCACAAACCCTGCAGTCAAATAAAAACCAGAAATTGAGTCTGGTAGGAAAAGAGCAAACACACACTTGGAAAATCCTTATCCTAATTCTAATTTACAATTATGAGACTTGTAAAAAATGGAAACCTTCTTCCCAATATTTATTTCTCTGTGTCTATT
This sequence comes from Irena cyanogastra, assembly GCA_013397155.1. Lineage (NCBI taxonomy): Eukaryota > Metazoa > Chordata > Aves > Passeriformes > Irenidae > Irena > Irena cyanogastra. The sequence goes on along the minus strand of VWZV01012656.1, from coordinate 1,722,022 downwards.
AAATTTTGAACAAGCTGCAGAACTGAATGGATCCCACTAAAGCTAAATTCCATAGGCTGAGCTTTTATGGGAATAGCACTTAAGAAGCTAAGAATGCTACAAAATATTGTTAGAAATACTGCAGACAGGACAGGCTGTGGGAAATCAAGCAAGGACAATTTGGTAAAAAGTTAGAGGAAGATTTGAAAGCATTTTATCACTACAACAAGCTTGTTCCTAAAGAGTTGCACACATTTCAAGAAAAGCTCATTGGAAACAAAGTCACTGAGCTTGTGCTGAAACCAGAATTGTATGTAAAATGGGCACTATAAGTGAGTTATAAACAGAACTACTACAGCACTTGTTTATCATATTTGAATGAATATTAACAAATCTCAAAAAAATTAAAATAATTCATTTTATTTAAGATGTACTTTTCTTCTTTGAGCAGCTTTCTGTTTTATATTAATCCTGAAGAGGCTGCCTGTGGTGGAGCAAACCTGGAGCCTGGACTGAGAAAGAACTTTTTCAGCTAAAGTCAGCAATGCATTTTAAACCTGAGAATTTTGTGGTATTTTCCTGAAATGCCAAAGTTTCCCTTTTCATTCTGTGAGCACCTCCAGAAGTGCTGCTGAAAAGCAGAGTTACCCAAAGCCTCCCTGGCTGCCACGAGGCACCCGTGTGTCTCCTCCTGCCTTTGATGAACACCGAGCAGCCAACGCAGCCATCTGGCCAGGGAGAGAGAAATTGTGTAAAAATGAGATATGCGTGTGTAAATAAAAGATTGATGAATGAAGCCCTGAAAGCTGAGATGAAAGTGAAGCAGAACAGACAGGTAAATCATTCTGATACTTATGTTAGTGCTGAAATTATGTTCCTCTACTTCCTTTTTTTTTTTTTTCTTTCTGCTGACAGCAGTGCAGGTGACAAAAAATACTTTCAATTTTGCTGCTGACACAAGTGCTGGAGGTTAGCAAACTGTTTGAGTTCTATTGCTGAGGAAGGATGCTTTAGTCAGGAGAAGTGAGAAAGTTTTGTGGCTTCATTTTTAATTACTTGGTTATTTAGTTATGAAGCTCCAGCTTCAAGGTTACCTCCAGAGCAGCCTAGGCTGGCTTGTCAAAATTGAAGCTGTGTTTGGAAAAAAATAGAAATTCTGTATATCTTCTGGCAGAATTTTAAAGCTAGATTCCTTCCCCTACAGGTCTCCGAATTTTCAATAAATAAAATATTAGTTTTAGCCAAAGTAAAATGGGAGCAAAATCCAAGCAATTTTTTACAGGCAAGCTTCACCTAGGAGCCCATTAGACTGAAAATGCAATTAGGATATGTTTTTTATATGAAAATTAAGTTGACATTTGAGCAATGAACAAAAAAAGGTGGTGATATGCAAAAAACCCACTGCAACTCATTTTTCACATAACTGATCACTGGCTGACATTACAGAAAGCTTACTGAGTCCACCTCCAACTCCAGCACTGAGGAGAAGTAACCAGGAACTCATCTATTATCTGAAATATCTGAAATCCCCACTGCTTGTTTGTTGGTGCATTGGGCATTTTATAAATTTCAAGCCAGCAGCAGCCTCAGGTCACTCCTGTTTTAGATAACACCCATGGAACAGACTCATTTTGTAGCTCAGCAGTGTCAGTCTCATTTCTGAGTTACCCAAGTTCCTCATTCAGTGCTTGATACTTAATGTAAACTACAGGACCAGCACCACGTTTACTTTTGATGGACATTTTGTATTCTGGGGCTATTGGTTCCCTGACAGTTTAGGAGATCCACCATGAGATATAAAAGACTTTCCCCACCAACTTTCTGCAGAAGAACATCTGCAACTAAGCAGCTCTGAATCCACTAAAAAAGCCAGAATTTATCTGGTGTTTATCACTTCATTTGACAGAACAGTTTTAGGGGTAATTTTCAAAGGCAGAAGCAGGAATTTGACACTAGCCTCTTCCCTAAATCACAGCTTAAGAGTTCATTCACGTGTTGAACAGGGAAAGAAATCCTGTCCCCACAAATAGATACAGGCAGTTATATTTAAACAAAACCAAAACCAATCCAAAGCTTTTTACACTTGGGAATAGCCATTCTAGAGTCCATCTAGGCATTAACATCCCTGGGAATGCAAAGTTCTTGAGTAAAATATACTGCAGACTTCCTGACAGAGAAATGCTGGCAGTTCACCCTACAAATTACTATAAAAATCAAAGATATAGAGTAATTTATCTATAATTTGAGCTGGAGGATAAAATGGGAACAATGCTTTAATCTGTGCTCCATTGTTTATTCCATAGGGAAATCAATTAACTTCTTCAATTTGTTTTTGCAAGTTATAAAACAGAGATACGAAATATCAGTCATCATATCGAGCCCAAAATCAGAGGAGTGTTAAAAGTGGCAAAGAAGCATAATTATCATTAATCCCATGGCAAGAAAAGGGAATACTCCCCTGACATGAAAAAGATTATTTCCTTTGAGAAAAGGCAAGATTAAGGAAGGATAATGTGTGAGTCCTGGCACATTATTTAATAGAATATTTATTGGACAATACTGAAACAGAGAGAGAGAGACTACCAGAAAACACAAACAGTCACTCCCTTGAAGGACACAAGACAACAAAAGATCCTGACAAGCTGTCCCAGCCAAACCTCAACAGCTTCCCTTGCCAGCCATGCCTGGGAACCCAAGGGGATGGGTGGAAAAGAACCCATTTTGGTAAACAGAGTTCTACATCAGTTGTATGAATTTCCAGACAACTGCAGCATTTCCAAGACCCCAGTTCTTAATTCAATCTTTGCTTCTCCTGCATGTCACAGTTTGAGACCTTTTCATACCAGAGAAGTTTCCCAGGAGGATGTAGGCACAGGGCAAGGAAGGGCCAAGGGATGGTGACTGGAGGCAGAACGAATCTCTTGGGCTGGGCACTGGAAATCCTGAGTCCAGACTAGGCCTGGGCAAGGCTGCTGGGATTTCTTGGGCTGGCCTGGTGCTGAGGGAAGGCAGAGCCTAAAGGCAGCACAGCTCAGCACTCCCTGTGCTGTGCTCAAACACACACACTGAAAGCAGAAATCAGTGAGGAATGAAGGTGTCCTCTTCCCTTACTGGGATTTCTCTCCCCTCAGAATCAAGGAAAATAAAAATCCCTTAACAGTCAGAACCACCACGCTGTAGAAAAACTAAACACTGTCATCTGATGCTACACAACAGCCTCAGATAAATCTGTTTTGATGATTTTCAGCAATTGCTTTCAAAACAGAACATGGTGTTGAAAAGGAAGCCATAGGAACATATTTTACGTTGAAAGGCTTTGTGAAATTACATAATCTGTAAAAACAGAGAGATTTGGCCTCTGTTTGCTTTCCTTCCGTTCTTCATGGTTATTATTGCCTCATTATGCAGTCGTTTGTACAATGTTTTGGCAGACATTCACTATTGCATAAATTAAAGTTGCTGAATCTAGTCATGCCTACAGGTCTTTATGAAAATACCAGCAACATTTTTATTTGAATGTCAAAGTTTGTCAACCATTAAACTGATTGATTTTTCATTATGCAATTCAATAGAAGAAGCAATCTCCAGCCTGTATGCAACATTACTCAGAAAAACATGCAGCCTGGAAAAATCCTTCCTGCTTAGTCTCTCCACAAAGGAGCTGTGCTTTAAGGCTGGCTGCAGACATTTCATTAACACAGCAGCAACAGATAAGATGCTGTAATTCAATTCTGTGAAAGAGAATGAATTCATCTGTGGTAATCCAAACATTCCAATAATCCTTTAAAAACCTTTCCAAGTGGCTTTCTAAGTGCAGTGTGTGTTGGTGTCAGGAAGAAGGGGTTGAAGCTGTGCAGTGTGAAGCCACCAGAGCCCCCAGCAGTCAGCACCTCAGGCTCCAGCAGGGAAGGAACCTTCCTGGAGAGCCCAGCAGCCAGAGACAGCAACCTCCTCACCTTTTTGGTGTTGGTCTTCTCTGCAAAATCCCCGAGGAGGACAGGACAGAAGCGCCCAGCAGGAGCTCCAGACTCACCTCGTGTTCCTCTGAACTCACAGAATTGTGAAGCTGCCATGCAGAGCTGAGTTCAGCTGTCCCAGAGAGAGGTGAGCTGGGCTGTGCCCAGAGAGAACCACCAGAACTGCAGAGCTTCGGGCAGCAACCATTGCAGCACCTCTCAAATCTGACTCCCCCCACCAAGAACTCCCCTCCCTATGTGCACATAAAGGAGGGGGGCACCAGCAGGACTTACATTTTACTTTACTTTCTCTATACTTCTTACTTGCTTATTATTCTTATTTACTTATTACTCATATTTACTTATCACTCTTATTTACTTATCACTTACTTACTTATCACTTACTTACTTATCACTTACTTACTTATTACTCCAGTATTATTCTTGGCCTGGAACCACTAAACCTCAACTCAAAGATTAAAGAGTGAAAAGCAGACAATAAAAAGAGCCTTTTAATTAAACTGGGACACGTTACAAAGTTTACAAAACGAGCCCTACAAATACGCAGAATTCAAGCTGCAAAAAGGTGAATTAAATAAGAATGTGCATGAGCTGGTCACTGAATATAAACTGCATTTAGAAGTTAAGGACCTAAGGACAACAGTGAAGCATCCAAAACAGGGCTGTGCTTACTGAGGCTTGTGACAGGTACCCAAGTCACTGCTTTCATTTGAACAACTCCCTAGAAAAGATAAGTTATGCAAATAATACTTTACAAACGCTGAAGGAAATGCCATAAAGAAAGAAATTAATAGAATTCATTATCCCTGCTAAAGGGATTACATGGAGTACAAAATCCAGCAGTTATTTTGCACTTTATAAGCCCAAATAAAGCACACATCTATATTTGTGGTAAGAAACTGAGAGGTGAAGTGCTGTCCAACTACTTGATTTAGAAGCAATGAATAAAATTTGGACAAGATTCCAGTTACTTAAATTCAGTGTCCCAAATCCCAATTGTCTTCAAGGACAATATTTCAACCTTCAGATCAGTTTTCTGAGATTCTTGCTTTGTTTAGTCTATTTATTTTTTTTTCCTCAAAGAAAAGGATGACTTAGACTCAATCAAAAATACAATAATTAAAACCCCCCATGTTTAGCACATGCAGCAGCATTTTTCAGACTCACTGGACCATGCACAACGAAACTGAAAGCTAATGTCAGGTTAGAGTAAGTTTATTTTTAATTTAATAGCACAGTCAGAAGCACTTCACTACAAAAAGTTACAACTTTCATTATGTCTATAAATAGGCAACCAACTGAATTATCGAATAGAATGTTAATGACATTAGCATTAAGTCCTAATTAAACAATGAAGCAATATGCATTACAATCTGCCAGCAAAATATGCATAATCAGAAAAAGATTTCATAAAATAAGGATAATTTGGTTATTCTTATTAAGCAGTAAACAAAGAGTTTGTGCTGATTGGTGAAACCTCACTTGAGAAACATGGGAAATGTCAGGGATGGGAGGGACTTGAATAACAAAACATCTGCTATCCCAGGCACGTTACAAGACTTACACAGGATTTTTTCCTCAGATCATTTGCCCCTCTACTCAAACATTCCTGCTATCCATTTTCACAGTTATCATTACCACTGTTCATTTTCTTTCTCCAATACATTTACTTTTATATTTCACTGACCTCCTAAAAGGCTTCAGAAAACACCTGTCACTATTTTACACCTTTTTACTACAGCGTTAAAGGGAAATGACTCAACCACGTTCAGTGAGAAAAGCAGGGACAGAGCCAAAAATATAAATCCATTTTTTTAGAGTCCCAGGTGGATCCATAATCCACTGGATTGTGGTGTTACTCCTCACATGAGCACTGCTCTGTCCCCCCTGATGACACCTGTGCATGTGTTTTCAGAGCTGTGCATGCCAGGTGCTCCCTCAGCAGACAGGAACATCCTCACAATGCAACTGAGAGGGCTGCTGGCTTTTACCATGCTCATATTTTCACTTTGGAATCAGACTGAGAGTCTGGCAAGGAATCAAATGTTTCCTGGCTTAAATCTTCCATGGAAAGAAAACACATCATGTACAAATGTCACCAAAATAAGAAGGTGGCATTTTTTTCAGTTTACATTGGCTTCCTTAAAATTAGGTTTTTTTATATTTTTCATAAAGCCATTTTTTCTTTCTTAAAAATGTCTGATGTGATTTTAAAAGTGGTGTATTCATTATTATGCATTATTCTAGCATCCAAATATGGAGCAGAGAAATACCCCATGACTTAAGCTAATAAATTGCTGTAAGAATCCCACAGTGGATTCTCCCTGGATAATCTGCAATCTAAAAATGACTCACTGAAGGTACTTAGTTGGGGCTTACACATATTTTTGCACAAGAAAAAAAGGCTGAATTCACTGGATAATTTTTCACAACAAAGGAATCCACCATGACTTGCAGTGACTTTCATGCTAGGGAGAAGTTCCTGGAGCAGAGAGCTGTTCGGTTGCATTGGGCTGGCAGCTGGTCTCTCATCATGATTAAATGGCTTTCCCTTGGGTGAGCTCCAGAAATATGCTGGGTTTGAGGCAGAATAGATGCAGAATTCCACATTAGCTGTTACTGAGTTTCTTATGTACATAGAGTCTAAAACAGCCCAGGAGCGTTTGGATCCAGGATTTTAAAAAATTTGGTTTTTCAGAGAAGACTCTTGTATCCTTTCTCAGACTCAAATTTCCAATGATTAAAAACTTGTTCCTCACTCTAGACATCCAGCTCAGGTACAATTACCAGCTCAGCAGCAAAGCCCACCCTGGTTTTATGGTTTGTGAGCTGGTTTTGAGGCGCTGCTGAGCCGCAGCATTACCCAGAGGTGTTATCATCACTGACCTCAGCTCCAGGATCCAGCCAACAACCATTTCCCAGAGCAGCTTCATGCTCACCCCAAAAAGAGTAAGACAAACTCACGAGAGAAGCTTCCTGAAGCTGGAGCAGCACAAAAGCACCTCTCAAAGCCAAAGGTCCATGTTTGACACCAGCTGCTGTCACACCAGCAGAGATGCCTGAGCTGGCCCAGGAGGGGCCACAGGCTTGGTCTGCCCCACTTCCTAAAGTCTTAACCCTACAGAATGCAGGAACAGCACTAAGGCCTTCTCCAGAGACCCAAATATACAATGAATTATGGGATGGCACTTCAGAAGGAAGTATGAGATCCTGAAAATCTCCATCTAAAAATGTGGGTGCTCTCAGAGTCCCTGAATTGTTTAGACAAACCCATCTAGGTCTGATATACACTCAGGTTGATACTCTCCATCTCTTTTGTCAATGTATGCAAGTAGTGTGAAATAAATTGTCTGTTGGAATTGTGACAGGAAGAGTATTTTCTATTAAAGTCCCTTCTGATCAGAACTCCCATGCAGTCAACAACTGCATTTTCCTGATACTTCACTGTCAACTTTGTGAATCTCAGATGTCAGTGAGATTTACAACATTCCTGCTGGGCTCCCCAGCCAGATTTTGAAGAACCATTCACTCTTACAAACAGGGACTGGCAGCCTGTAAATAAACATAATGGTGGAATTGCTAATGAGCTCTATTTGCACCACGAGTTGTTTTGTTGCTGGAGATGAGGCTGACAACACGAATTCCACACGGCTGACCATTGCCTACCACTCACCTCTGCAGCTCAAAGAATCCTTCTATGGCAACTTTTGATCCCATTAAAGAAGTTCTTGAAATCATACACCTAAGCTGAGATCTCCATCTGGTCATTGCAGCAAGCTTACTATTAAATTGGGTTGCAATAAATGAATGTTTTATATCAGTGTCTCTAACTTCCAGTGTCACAACCACTTCTCCATCTCACCACAGATATTTGGCATTACTGCTTACCCAAGAAATGCAGGCAATTGCTCTGCCATCACAACTCTCCCACATATTTTTGACAATTCTGGCAACACAGGTAATTCTAACTTTTGGACATTCTATAGTGGTTGGTTTCTGCAAAAGTTTAAATGGCAAACTTTCATGAATTAATAATTTTGTCATACAATACTCACATACACACCCATTGGAGAAAAATTGTTAGGAACTGTAGACACACACACTGATCAACTGTTTCATGATGTGATCTCAGCAAATTGCTCCCCTTGTTGGAAAATCAGCAACTGCATCAATGGCAGGCACAAAATCCTCAGAAATAATTAAAAAAGGAACATGAATAGAAGACAAACTACCAGAATCTGCAGAGCTTATTGGTAATTAATGGCTGAAGAGAGCACTCACTAAGGCAGAAAAGCCAGGAGAGATCTCTGGAGCAGTTTACAGTAGTTGTAGTTCCACACCAGACTTCTTACATCCAAGGGATGACTTGCTACTGATATATAATCACCAGATAAGTAAAACCCAAAAATGCACTGCAGAGATTATATAAAATATCTACAGAAGTAACTGTGTGAATGACACCATACACAACACAGAATGAATAAACTTATCCTGAGATAAAATACATTCTCGTTTGTACTGCCCAGGTGTTGAAGCACACATATGAGTGTTGAGGAAATTAATTTTATCCTTTCTCCAGAAGAGATTATGGATTGTAAGTGACCCAGTCTCTTATTGTGTGAAAACTGTACATTAATACTTCTGGCTTGTCATTAATCAATACATCACTAGCAAATTATTCTTGAAATTAAGCTGTTGCAACTCACACTACTGAAGGAAAAAGATTTAGAAGGGAGAGACGGGGCTAAAATAAAATGAGATCCAATCCAAGGAGCTGTGCAACTTGCTCAGTATGCAATGGGAAACTGCATTTCCCAGCTACACAAAGAGAATCACTGGGGGAACTCTGACAAGATTCAGTCTATGGAAAACATAAAATACAATGTAAGAGAGAAAATCCTGAAAATTCCCCCAGAGCACTCTAGTGAAACAGCACATGCTCCAGCACATTTCCACACGGGAGCTGGCAGTGCCTGGATGTTTCTGAATCAGCAAGTCTAACAGGCAGATATTTTGTTTCAGGGGTCAATTTTCCCATTGATGCAAGGAGGATTTACACATGCAAGTCCCATTAACATTAATAGGAGTTGCCCACATAAATCCCCCTGCAATGATGGGAGAAAAGACCCCATAGTCTGCAAGGATCCAAGTTCTAATGATTACCTGTCAAATGGCCCTAAGCATCATCATCACCAGAAAAAGCAGACGAAGCAGCTTCATGGCTGAAAATGCCTCCAAAGGAGCAGTAACCACCTGCAGTCTTACAGCCCAGGCAATGCCACAGAAGGGAAAATGGCATAAAATGGACTCTTGGAATATGAAGGGTTAATCCAATTAACCAACTTAAAAAGAAAGTACTCATTAAAAAAGGAATTCCAACATATCAAAGCACTTCCTAGGAAAAAAAAGGTGTGAATATTGTATGAGCTCCAAGGTGCTTGAAGGATAATACAGCTACTTGTTTAAAAATTCAATTAACCTTATCTTTCTTTAACTTGATTTATTAATAATCCTACAGATAAATTGCCAGTTTTTAAAAAGTCATGTTATCTTTTGAATACATCCTGTATGACAAGCCTTAAAAACGACTTCAAATAAGCCTAACCCTCACTTTGCATGCTTGCATCATTTAAAGAAAGAACAAAATGCAGTTCAGAGCATGATTTCTGTAAAATACCAACATCAACAGTCTGATCTACTGCTCCTGCAAGTGAGCTATTGGGTACTCAAGTACCATAGGAAAAACAGTTAATGTTTCCATTCACCCCATGGAAGAGACATGAAAACAGTTTTTAAGCAATCAATGTAGTGTAAAGTCATAACCTCCAACGTGTACATCATTCCATTGGATCTCAAATCAAATCTGCACTGTTTCCAAACCTGGCTTCACATGGACACAGAGCACTCAGACATGAACTGATACAAACCTGGTAACACAGGTCCCCATATTGGCAATTGCAGGTGTCCTCGTGCTGAAAGCAGCCAAGAGAAGTCTCAGGAAACCCCAGCTGAAAGTGAACTGTTTTTCTTTGGAAAAAGTTGAAAGAAAACACGGGACCATGCACTTGCAAGCAAACCTTTAATTTTCATCAAGAGATTTCCTTGTAAACACAGATGAGAGATTCAACTATGATCCCTGTTTTTGAGAGACAAACAGGGATAGGTCCCTCCACTTAGCTCTTTTACAGATCTGCAGATGTTAAATAAAATCACCATACACTCATGCACAGAGAAATTACAGCTAAATGAAGAGGCAGCCTGCTTATTAATATATATATTTATATATATAAATAACTGCTCAATCACAAGCATCCAGAGGTTACAGCTGTTGAACACTGGGAACATTCCAGCCAGGTGTTTTTCTGAGGACTCTGGATTATGCACACACAGACACACACATACCAGCACCTATCCACCAAAGGATGCAAACACTAACCCTGAAATGCAAACTGCACAGTGGGCATGATGCAGGACAAAGAGAACAGTATCAGTTATGCTGTAAAAAAATAAATAAATTCCCCTTTCTGGCCTGGAGCCAGGTTGAGGGCAGGCACAGGCACCACAGGACTGTCCAGAAGCCTGGCTGTGGCACGGCCAGGCACAGCTCAATGTTCATGACTCAATGGCATTTTTTATTTACTTACAGTATTTAAGCACTGCTGGAACTGGCTCTACCTTCATGAAGAAGTTTAAACCCCAACTCATCAACTCTAGAGATACTACTGATCTACTGGCTGTGCATTTTAAAGTAAATCTTTAAGTACATGATAAATACTTTTCATATCTGATTTCAAGCATGGTTCAGAAGAAGTGCAAGTTTAACATGGTCATTTACAACAGCTTTCTCATTTCGTGGTTTTTTCATACAAACTAGGTTTATAAATAGTTCAATAAATTTTATTGTATAAATGCTTAATGATTTATCATTACAAAATGCATAGTTAACAGCTATCACACTAATTTTAATCCTATTAACTGGACTCAATACAAACATTTGGAATTATCAGTTGAACCTTCTCTCCATCACAAACCCCCTCAGCTGATGGTCATTGAAACTTCTCAGACTCTTAACTTCAAAAAGTAACTATTGGCTTACTAAAGGCCCAAACAGTGCAACAAATCCAGGGAGACTAATAACAGGAATGCTCAATGTATGACTTTGAATTTCGGGAAATCTGGCATTAAGTTTAAATTCTGCCATTTCCCTGACTCCAGTAAATTAAGTCACTAGAGAAAATGTGTCATCTGTTAGGTCTTACTAAAAAAACTGAATGTAAAATAGTTCCATGTGAGGAACATCTTCTGGATTATATTTCCTATTTGATTATGGCATAAGTTTCAAAACCATACAATAAAGCCACTGCAGAGCTGTCAATATTATTGCCTTTAAATTCCATTCATAAGACCACTGTAACAGATGGTGAGCCTCACCTTCAGCTGTTTAATTAGCAGAGATCCAAGGATTTTTAGTAGAAATCATCTTCTAACTGGTAAACAAACTTGCAATTTTTTCTTTTGCTTAGTTTTGACTTCCTCTTTAAAGGATGGAGGATTCTTTCCAAGATGTAAAACAAAACCAAATCATCTCAATAAATCATGAATCCTATTTTAGCACTTTCAATTCAGATGCTTCATTCTGTATTTTTTTGTTTAGCCACAAACCCCACTGGATCTGGTGGACCTATGATTGTTTAGAAGTGTCTCAGCTATCAATGAAACTATTTTAAAAAGATGAACCAAGCTAAGGAAAGTAAGGCAATGGCAAATACATCTCTGGGGGTTTAAAACCTCTTTTTCTCACCCTTCCTCCCTTATATCCTAGTTTGGGTCAACCTCCTCTTCTCCTAAGAGAGCACTGTTTGTTCATTCATTCATTCATTCACTCACTAATTCTTCCTTTGTAACAGCAGCACCACCTTCACTACTGCTCTCCTCAGCTGAGGTTTCAGGCTTTGTCTCTGGTGAATTATTCAATCCAGACTCTTCTGCCTCGATCTCATCTTCATCATAAATAATATCTTCTGGATTCGGTGGTGGGGGGCAAAATTCCTCTGCTGGAAACATTTCTCGGAAAATAGTCTCAGCCTATTCAGGAAAAAGAAGAATAACATAAACTTTACCTTGAAATGTAACACCCTGAGGCAATATTTTACAGATATTTAAGATTAACCTCCGTTCTTTCAAATCAATAGTGATTTAGTACTTTGACAGTATTGTAAACACATGGGAAATCCATTCCTTCTTGCAGACCTCGAAAGAGAAAAAGCAATTTATCTTTTTACATTGTTCAACTAGGAAGTCACAGCATGGGGCTTTGTAAAAAATGCTGGTCATTCTGCGTTGTATTGAGAACAAGAAAGAGGATTTTTTTGGAAGCCAACTGATCTTCTGCACTATAGAACTATCCCTAGATGCAGCCCAAGGCCAAGCATGGGAAAGATCTTGGCTCTTCCCAGAGAGAGGGATCCATTTCACACAACAAGGAAACCCAGGAACTGTACCTACGTGCAATCCATATCAGGGCTATGGGTTTCCTGCTTAGATTAAAAAACTGCAGAAAAAACCCTATTTCTCCTTTTTGGAACAGCTTAAACATAGCCCAGCTGAGAACTACTCTTATCCAATGGAATATTGCCACCGAAAATACATCCTAATACATTTGTGGTTTACAAAAAACTCCTATCTATAATTCCAAGGTATTACATGCACAGACCTGTGTGCACACAGACCTGCATGTGTGAAATGTATTTTAGATCAAAAAGACAGATTTAGTTCAATGAGTTAATTTACAATGGCACTTGCTCTTCATGACATCAAGATTTAGAAATTAAATACGCACAACAAATTTTTTCGTCACTGCAGTGGAAGACATTAAAAAGAAACAACTTCTTGGAATACCAGTGTGGTTGTTATTACAACATGCACAATACAACTGCAAAATCTGTGAGAAAAAAGAACCAAAGGAATAGAACCTTAGGATTCCAGAGAACCAGACATTTTATACAAAAAAGGAGGCCAAAAATCCTTTAAAACCCCCCAAGAACGCAAGAAGCTCTATTAACCTGTGTTAAAAACTTTTACATGTACTTGTACAAATAACCCATCTATAAGGTTATCTTATAAATAAATTCAAAACAAAAAAAGCCTGAGATGTTGGGAATTTATTCACTGAACCCACATGTCCTCCACATTTCCATCAAAGCTTCCTTTTCCAAGTCCTTAAGCTTCCAAGGCAAACTCAGACACCTGAAGCAGATCATGGCTCTGGGCTGGGTTTCTAAGAAAGCAGAGGAATATTCCCTTGGCACTTGTCTGCTCAGTGACCTATCCCCAAAGGCAGCTCCCACATCAGGACTGCAGGAATGCATTTAACCCTGACATTGCTCCAGCCCTGCCCTGCCAGGCTGACAGGCTCACTTGGTGCCACCTGCAAAGGCCCATTACACCACAGGGAATCCTGGACAGGAGGGAATTGTCTGCAGATGAATCCGGCCCTGAGCTGGTACCCAAGAGCTCTCTGGGATGAACTCCATTATTAACTGCTTAAACAACCCTGTTCTGCTCTCAGTTCGATTTCATTTTTCATTTTCCTTCTTAAATTTTACTCTGCCACACTCATGCAAAACTGTTTCAAACTTTTTATATTAATATAGGAAAAAATGGACAATTTTGATTTCTACTTCAAAAGCATGGTTTTGTCATTTGAAAGCCTTGCCTAGGCAAGTCTAGGGAGCAAGGGGGTACAACATCCTAAAAAGTTGGGGTTTAACTTTTTGAAGGCAAAAGAAAAACTTTTAATTTCCAGTTTGCACTTGTCCTGGCTACTCCAAAAATACATTTCAACTATTATTGTATTTAATAGACTACTGAGGGAAGATACTGTATTTTGAACTAAATAGATGACAAATGAGACAAACATTTCCTGTGCAGTTCTCAACAATTATTCAGTCCAATCAGGCAGCAAATATCCACTCCAAAACTGGCCCAACAGTGATGAGGCTGAACATGGGAAGAAATTCTCATGGGAACAGCATGGGAAGAATGTTATGTAGGACATCATGACACTGATCACAACTGAACAATTTAATGGTACAGAGCACTTTCAGGGCTCCCAAGTTTTTAAGTGAATCTTATCCAGCTGGAATAACACAGAATAAACAATAGTAATTTAACAACTCTTTCATTATAACACTTTGGTATTTAACAGAAGTAATTAAGGTAGACAACACTTCCTTCAATATTTCATGGTTTCAGCTGAGAAATGTATGTCCAGTTGAATCCAGCATTAAGAAACAGGCATGTAAAGCCCTTGCACAGCAACTCCAGTAGGTTGCAGTTGAATAAAACTAAATTATGTTCCTGTTTTACTGCATCCCAACTTGTGGATAAACTGTGTGGACTTTCACTGCAACTTTTACAGGGATCACACCAAACTACCAACACTTGATTAACTCTGAAATCCTTCCAGATACAGAAAATAAACAGGTTAAAGGACAAATATTGGCCTGACAGCTTTAGTACATCTTCTCATGACCATGAAGATGCCTCAGACGTCTGAAATATGTCAGGGAATATATTACTTTAGCTCATAATAATTCATGTCAGGTTGCAGCAGTGAAAACACAGAAAACTGGAAGCCAGATGCTTTCCTAGATCCACACATAGAGAGTTTGAAAGGATCATAAATGGCATCTTCATTTCATTTAGCCTGTCCTCAGAGCAAGGAGATGCAACCATCAGCATTAATTCAGTATCACACCAGGAACTGAACACAGAATTACAATAAAACAAGAGGGCAGTAATTTGTAAAGGAGTTGTAGATGGAGAGTTATCTGTAAGAGCTGTGGTCTTGCCTTGCCAATAATGTATCAGCAGTGCAATCACAGCATGACAAACAGAATTCAGTAATACTGATGGGAATGAAGAAATAAATCACAGCAAGTATCACTAGAACACTAATCCCAAAATGATTAGAGAAATCAGATATAATTTTCCAAGCTATCTTCAAGACTAATACACACACTGGGGCTTTTTTAAACTGTCCTGATCCATGAGTTTGCAAATATCTCCTGTTTGAAGATTCCCATCCCATTCCTAGGAGGGTGAGAGTCATTTGGGAGTGGAAGACACACCAACTTCCAGCTATTTCCCTCCTCCTCTTGTCTACAAGGTCCCTGCAGGGTGACTCCTGCTTCATCTTCAGCCTGTTCTTCACTTTGCTCTCACATGACTTTGAATTACAAGCATGTTTACACTGAAATACTTTCCACTTTAACTTGTGACCATTTGTTTCAAAACTTAAATCAGGTTCAAAAAACTGCAGCCTCTCTCTATTTTTGTCTAAAAGGCAGTTATTAAGGCTCTTGATGGTTCCTCCTCTGAGATCTGCTCAGAATCTCTCTCACTGATGGCCAACAGTTTGAACACAAAGGCTGAACTACAGCACCAAGAATTCTTAAACAGGGCCTGATGTATCCCATCATTGTTCATTGGTAAAAAAAAAAGTTCTTAAGGGAAGAGAAACCTGAATGTTAGAAATATTAAAATCAGAAATAGATGGGATTTAAGTGTGTTTAACCAGTTTTTAACATACCCTGTTTTAAACAACATTTTGAAAAAATAAAATTTAGGAAGGAACTCATTTAAAATTTAAAACTGCTACCATAATAATTATCTTGCATTATTTTTTGTCTTTACAGGTCTTTATCCCTCTGAGAGGCAAATTATTACCTTGTAAAGCAAAATGAAGGATATTATTAGCCCTTAATGACACTATTCTGACCCTGCTGTTCAGGCTATGTCAGCCTTTCCACTTCAAAACCTTATTTTTAAGAGGTTTATGACTTAGTCATAAAAAATCCTGCAACTGGCTAGAAGATGGCATGCACATTGTCTGAACATGGCTATTAAAAACACAGCTTTAAAAATGCCCAGTGATACTTAATCCTCCAAAGCTGGGAAGTGTTCTCCTGCCTCTGCAAGTGCCCTGACACTGCAGGGGCTGCTGGGGCAGATCTGCCCAGGAATTTGTACCTTCCTTATCCAAGGGATCTCTGAAAGGCAATTTTTTAATAGTGATACCAAGGCAAAGAGAAGGAAAACTGAGGCAGGAGGCCTAATTTACCACATTAGGAATTGTGATGGGTTTTTCCCCAGTAAGTTTCTGGTTTGAGACTACGTCCTCCAAGTATCAAACTTCTGTGATGATCCTTCCAACTCGAAGTGCAGACAGGATTTTCTGGCTTTGATTTGTACTGTACCTCCTCCTTTACCTTCCAGGTGAAAGACTGTGACTATCTCCTGATGCCTCCATCTACCTAGTTTTATAATTTTGCAGAGTTATCACATATATTTTTGTGTAGCAGAATAACTCAGACTGTATTTGACTTATTTCCTTAGAATTAAAGTTGTGCAACCAAAATCTGCTTTGCCCAACCTGTTTGACAGCACAGTCATTTCCCAAAGCAGAGTCTGGTCCAGAGCAGACATAAACATTGGAGGGTAAACCAGCATAGGAACTCTTCTCAACTCCTGAGGAATCTCTCATGTTGAAGTAGACTGCCCAGAGGACTCTGGGTTTCCTCAGTTCTTCATCTTCTGTCTCTGAAAAGGAAAAGGAGTGTTTGCAGTAATCAGTGTTGTTGTGTGATAAGGTAAATATGTCATCTAGCACACTGGAAATCAAATTTTTACCATGAAATTACTTTAATAAAGTATTTTTGTTCTTCAAAACCCAATTATTTAACTTTCTGAGATTCTTCATCATTCTTTCCCCTTCCTTTTCAAGCACAGCTATGCAAACTCTGCTCCCTCTGCACACCCCCCACCACACCAGCAGCAGTTGTCACTACCAGCACCCTACCAAGAAGCCTGGTTTAAATTTAACACCTCTCACATTATCTCCTGCACTGAGGATAAACTCCCAGAGCACAGGACAGACAGCAAGTCCTCCCTGGGCTCTGCCAGCTCAAAGGCATTGCAGTCCCTGTGCACAGATATTTCTTGTTTCATACTTTATCTTTGTACATAGAATCTCTAATTGTGGCAGTGCTGCTCAATGAAAATAAATGACTAATTTGCATTTATCTGCACTTACTGAGGGTTGTACTGAGCTGCAATACTCATCAAGAACACAAAATTATCACAAACTCAACTTCCTTGCTCATCATCTGTCCCTCCCTTGCACATTCCTCCAACCCCTCCGCACATAGGCAGAAAAACTTCCTGAAAGATGAAGGTCACTTTTTAACAGTGCACAATGCAATGGAGGAATACACAACACAGAATCTGAGCTTAATAGGTACTATTTGTTTGCAATATTTGCTGTCCTCTTTCTTGTATTTTACCACCTCTAAAGTAAATGAAGCTTGTAAAAGACCTTGTGAGATTTACTTCTTTGCAAGGAAGAAACTTGTTGATAACTGTGGCATTCAAAACAGTATTTTAAAGCAGCTGAATTACAAAAAAAGAGATAAATCTATGCTATTCCTTCAGTATCTTTTTATAACTGTCAAATAGTTAAAAAAAAATAGGTGCTACCCATACTGAACAGTTTGAAATATAAATTAAATTCATCAGCCTGTGAAAGTCTGAGCCTTAATACAGGGCAAGATGCTCTTTAATATATTTAAAAGTTCACATTGCTCATAAAAGTTACTTCTTCCTCATTTAGGCAGGAAAATGAATGGAGTCCTCTTCTCCAGGTGACTTTGCCTCTTTGACCTGCCATGGCCCAGTGCTCACTTTATCTGGTGATTCATTTTCAATAACTCCAACAGTATTTGTTCTGACATTTTAATTAAAATACGACCACTACCTCATCCTGATGATAAAAAGGCCTATGTGTCAGGGAAAACTGGCTTTTCAGTGCCTCAGTGCACCTGAGGACCCCTATGATCACAGAGTTCCTCCAGAAGAATTTCAGTCAGCTTCTAAACAATCTATCATTTCGAAACTGGATCACTTTAAACATGAAGATTAATGCTACCCCTCCCCAAACGATTAGAAGACACTAAGCTGATCTTCTCTTCACCAGGTCTTTGAAACACATGGCACTGTCTTGAAAATTGAAGATAGAAGTCAAATATTAAAAGGTGAAAATTAGCAGGCTTTAAGTTAACACATATACAAATGAGTAATGTTTGCAACTCTCCAGTCTAATACAGTTTTCTATTTACAAATCCAAGTTGTTTTCTAAATATTACAAGCAAACCAATTATGAGTATTATAAAGTACTCCTATATCTTAGTAACTTGCATTTATATCCACAAAACCCCTGTCACTGGGAGCTGAGCACTGTTTTCTCTCAGAAGTGTGATTTATTGCCTTGCAGCATGGGCACACTGTATTTAAACTGCTTTTGCCAGGGTTAGAACACAGCAGCATCTCCCATATGCACATCTACTCTGTGAGCAGCTACCACAACCATGGCTCCAGTCAAGATCTCAGGACTAAATTTCAAAACTTGTGTGGAATCAGCCCAGGTATTTCAGGAACAATTTCCTTCTGCTCCATCAGCAGCTACTTTCCTCTGGGGTGTGGAATTGTCCATCTCAGGGCCAAAGTTCAAAAAAGTAGCCAAGGTTTCCTTGAATTTAGGGCCAAGTAGTTCATTATTGGAAACCTATCTTTGTGATTACAATAAAGAACAACTTTATGCTTCCACTGCTTACAGCAGAATACAGAAAATTTCAATTCAAACAGCAAACAAGGGAACACTTGAAGACAAGAGGCTGAGCAACAGCCTGAGACAAAGAGGCAAGAACAACCCAAGAAAATATTTCATTTCACTACTGCACCTTTCAAGGATGTGCAGAACAGAAAATATGTTCCATGGAAAAAAGAAAGTGTGAAAAATAAAAAGGTCCCAGACACTTATGGTCATGTCCTTGGATACTGAAGCTAAATCACAGGCAAAGAACTCAGTAACAGCTCCTTTAGTAAATTATATTTATGCAAGATAGTATCACAATACCTCATTTATTTATTTTTACCTTTTTCAATATTTAGATTGAATAACTTCTGTACAACAGGCTCTAAATCTTCCCTTGCAGTTTTAGTTGATGGACAGGTTAGATGGACTAAATCTGGGAAAAGAGAACACAAACTAATTCCAATCACCAAAACACAGATAGATAAACAACATTTACAATTTTTATAAGGCACAGCAGGCTTTTAGAAATCACAATTCTTCATAAAATCCCTTCCTTTAAGCCAGGGAAGCGCTGCACTGTGGATATACAGTGTATGTACAGCACACAGAAATTCCCTGGAAACACCTCAGAATTCTCCAAGTTACTCCCATGATGTACACTAGGACTGTGCAATTCTTTGTACAACATTTTATCCATCCACTTCTTAGATGGGAGGAACTATGGCCGAACAATCCTTCGTTTGTTCTGTTTCTCTGCTCAGATACAGAACCAGCTGCTTTACCCCACCTGATTTTCCAGCCATTCATTCATTTAAAAGCCTCACCTCAAAGCTTTTCACAAAACCACCTTACTGGACTCATTTGCTCCTGGAAACTTCTCACCAGAGAAGTGTCCATCAGAGAATCCTGAAGGAATTTAACACTGTATAAAGTTTAAACTGATTAGTTTTTTCTTCATTACTGTAAATTTCTGATCCATTTAAAAGCAGTGCCAAGCTCTGGAATTATTTTAAATCTAGATGACATTTTTGTCTCTTCTCCCTGAAGCCTGGCTGTATTTGTTGTCATTATTTTCCAGTACATCACACGGATCTTGACCCTGGTTCCATCAGGAACAGAAATTTAACCCTTCACACTCCTCTGCTTTCAGGTTGCACACATACAGATTCTATTCAAACATTAATATTCAGTTTTTTATTCAACCCAAACCAAACCTTCTGTCTGAAGGAATATGTACTAAAAGAAGGAAAAGGGTGGTGATAATCACAGTCTCTCCCCAACCTTAACTAGATGCTTCCAATCCCAAACACTGTAATAAAATCTATTCTTTCCTGAAAAAACCCAGCTATAAATCACTAAAGTTCACATAATTTACTTTCTATAAAATCTTTTTTATTATCTTTAAGGTTATGGTTATGAGTCCCAGTCATCAGTATATATTTTGATTATATTTGATTTACTCAGGTATAACTGCATTAGTTACAGTGGTTGCCAACATTTGTCTTCAAGTAATTCTCCCAGCAGGAAGAACGATGAGTTCAGTTCCTGATTTCATCATTACAGCCTCCATTTTTAGGGCAAGTGAAGGAGTTTGGTTCCACTCAAGTGGCAATACAGATGATGTGCCTGTCATTTGTGCAGTGTGATCAAAGAGTAGATGTATTTGTATACTTATCTTAAATAATTGTTCCAAGGAGAAATCAGTCAGGTTAAAACCCATCTACAGATAATGATGTAAAAGCTTTTTAAGAAATTATGAAATATGTCCCATAACTGGAACTCAGCTATGCCTAATATAGAACTTTATTATTTCAATATATGAAGACAAATTTCATTAAGGAAGGCAGTACCTTCACTTCTGAAATAAAAGGAATTTATGGAGAAAAGTAAATAACAGAAACCTTAGTATTTCAGCACCATAAAAATCCTCCTGAAACAAATACTTTGGAACAGCAATCCTTCACTAGTTTCACTTCCTGCTGCATATATTTTGTGAACCCTTAATAAAAAATATCAGCTATTTAAATGATTAAGTATTAACAATATGCTTTATAGCACTAAGTTATTAATTAATTACAAGCTTATTGTTTACTATTATTTAGTAGGAAATATAACTTTGAATGACTTAATAATTTACTCTTCTTTTATATGCAAAGAACTTACGCAAAGAACTTAGTTCAAGCCTATTTAACAGCGAAATAAATTGGCTATTATTACAGTTACTTCTTTCTTGTTAAAAAGTATTAGGTAAGGTAACTTCTAATTCTATTCTAATAAATACACAAAATGAACATTTTATTGCTCAATTATTTCAAGTTCGCATAAAATATCGACAACAGAATCCTTTCAGAAGATAAAAAACTCCCAAATATAGTGTTATTTCAGGTATTTCCATTTAATAGTTCAGCTAAGGGAGCCCATTTAAAAAAAAAAACCAAATGAAAGATTACCAGGAAGATTCATGTGCTTTGGATTATTATTTTTATCTCCTGAAGGAGGATTTATTCCTGTGTAAGTGAAAGTGAGTCCATGAGGCTCCACGATGGCAGGAAGCCACGGCTGCCTGTGCTCTGTGCAGCAGAGGAACAACACACAGAGATTTTCAGTTCTGCTCCAGAGCTGCCAGAGCCAAGGGGAAAACCTCCTTTACTTACAGGTGTCCTTCATGCACGTCATGGTGGAGGAGCACAGCTCGATGACACAAACTGCTGCCCTGCCCTGCTCCAGGGGAGGCACTGTCAGAACGGAAACCTGGGCAGCAGAAAGCAGAGCTTGAGGGAGAGCAGAGTGTCCTGGAGGATGTGGCAGCCACCACAATCCTCACTACAGGTGAAAAGGAACTGCAATTACACAGTTTGGTTTTCTAGTTTACTATGGCAGAACAAACACAATACTGATTAATATCCTCTAAAATTAAGGAATGCAAAGATTGACAAAGCAGCTCCAAAGAAGCACCTTAAAGTGTACAATGAGAATTGCAAACAGCAAAAAGGAGTATTTAAAAAAAAACCAAAGAAACTTTGAACAAAGTTTAGACAAGATAAATAATTAACAGAATAGTCAGGGTAACACAGCAGCTTAGAAACTCTATTAATTATAGTGTGAGCCAAGCAGGAAAATCTCAGTCATTGAACTAAATGAAACTAAAATTTGTAATAGTTTTATAGGCACTAAAACAAATTAAACAATTACCAGTAAAGAGAGCTGACTAAAGATCTTGATTCAAGCACAAACAAAACTGAATTAATGACTTAATTCCTACCAACAACTAAATATTAACATATGAGACAAGTGATACACAATTGGTGTGTACCTGCTGCTCTGAGTCTGTGTTCAATACAGACTGATCTGTAATGAGCACTGCCCTGGAGATCTGCCTACAATTAAACAAAAGAAAGATGTAAAAATTATGATATAATAAATTTAATTATGCAAAATGAAAACAAAGGTGTAAAAATAGAAATTTAGAATCATAGTTGATAATACAAGGGCTATTTCACTACGTAACTTTCATTACTATGATTCTTAGTGGGATATTTTGCTGTTGCTGAAGCAGAAATACACCTGGAGCACTAATGTAGAATTTTCAATGACCAAAACAGGTGATGAATAAATGAGCCAGTGCAGTTTTATCAAACAGCCCCCTCCTGCTTTTTAAAAAGTTCTTTTGCTTTGATCAAGACTAGCAGCAGCACACTGATGCCCTGTGATGTTCCAGAGGGAACTGGAGCCTTGGGCTGCAGAGGAAATGCAGCAGGGTGGAGTTCACTCCTCACCTGCAGTTTGTGCTCCTGCAGTGCCCAGGGTTATCCTGCTCTGCTGATCCTCCCCTGCCCTGTTCACAGAGCCAGGCCATGCCCAGGGCTTCTGGCAACAAGCAGCAAATCACAGAAATCAAGGAGGTTTAGCACTCGTCTTAAGCTGAATAAATTTAAAGCAAGGAGAGCAACTGGCACCTTCACCTTCCAAACGCATTTTAGCAAATATGAAATTCCTAACACATTTAGAGCTCCTGGATTTTTTTATATGGAAAGGGGGAATCTAATTTCAATGACAACTGAAGAAAATCTGACTACAGAAAATACACAGTATTTCCTCCAGTTCAAAGAGAAATACTTTGCACAGAACTGAACTGTACTGCAAAAATAAAGGAGTGGACAAGAGTTTAACTCCTCAGTTTAACTTGCAGGGTTAGACACCATTATTTAAAGAAATTGTGGTTTTTGTTTTACCACATACCTGTAACACACATTTGTGCATGTGCTCTCTGAGAGGTAACTGTCTTCTACAATAAAATAGTTGGCACTTATTCTTTGTCCAAAATGATCCACAATAGCTTTGCACCTGTTTAAAAAAAAATTGCAGTGAGAAATTTTGATGCAAGGTAACAAAAGCCTGCATAAGTTGTTAAAACTGAGTTATACAGCACAATATTTATATCTTTCAATTAATTTAGCTACGTATTTCTTGAACATGTGAACCCCTAAACCAATTCAACTGATCACCAAATCCTAGACTGACAGACCCTACCTGGTATATATGCAGTTTTCCACATGCAATGCCAATACAGATAATGATATCCCAACTTTAATAAATTGATCACTTTTTACAGAAAATATAAGCTTACAACACTGGCATTTAACTCTATGTTTCTTACCTCACAATACATAAAAAATTAAAACTGTGAATTATTATGGATGTATTACCCTATTGCACTGGGGTTTCTTAGAAAGACACCTTTACCAAAACCAAGTTTATTTTGACAATAATATCCGACAAATTAAATAGCAAATTAACTTAGGAGATTTGGGAAAGCTCCCTGACAAATGAGTGCATCAGACTGTTCCAAGAGTGAGTTGCTCTGTTTATGACTAAATATACCCTTTAAGTTACACACAAAGGGATTAACTAAGTCCTGGTGTTTTAAGAATGACACAAATGTTCTCCATAGAACAAGGACAGAAATAGAAGTGGGACAGAAATGCAAACCACAGAAATGAACCCATTCAGTGAGCTTCAATGAGAATACAAATTTCAGATTTTAAGGGGGAAAATTCTCTGTGCAAGAACAAACTTACTTATGTATGACATATGAAGCTACATCATATATGAGACAAAGAAAAAGGAGGCTGCACACAGATACTCAGTAAAGCAACCTCTGCTGCTGATTCTATATCCATGATCTGTGTCCTCTTCTACACTATCAGAACACTTACTGCAAAAATAAATAAAACAAATAGCTTTACTGAACTTTTTTTTGGGGCATGATAATTGCCTTTGTTTAAAATTAAACTCTTCTGAATGACTTTATCAGTGTTTCAATAATTTAACACAAAGGACTTAAAGCAGTGAATGTTCTCACACACACTTACACACGTGTGCATGCACAGGGAAACATCCAAAGGAACACAATGCCTGAGCCAGAGATCATGGACAGATTTACCTTTTTATCATAGTGCAACTTTTCCTCTAGAATATCTGATGTGCAAGTTGTGCCTTAGCAATGAACAACATTTCTGTAACTTAAAACTGTTTGTCAGCTTCTGTGATTATAATGATCTACAAACCCAAATCTAAATAAGTAATAGCAATCAGCTCCCACCAGCTCTGGTAAACCACTTGTTCCTATAACCTGAGATGAGAATTGAATAAAGGTGCACACAGTCCTCATCTGTAAATGTAAGAGGTTTGTGACTATTAAACATGTTTTTGCAACACGGACTTCTAATGCTGACCTCCCAGGCATCTGGTCCCTACATATATTCCTATTTTCAAATTCAACAGGTACCTTGACAGCACAAGTGACAATTCAACAGGTACCCTGACAACAGTGACAACACTGTTTAACATCTAACATCCTTCAGTTTCAAATCCTATCCAATGTGTGTTTCACTCGCAACTTTAACAAGTTTTTCCTAACTGTTAATCCCAGTGATTTCATCCTCGAGCTCTCATTTGAATACTGCAAATAAACAAGGAAGTCGAGCTGCTGCAGCTCATTTCTAATTATAACCTTTCTTATTGTTTATGAAACAATTTCCCCACCACCCCCCAAACATTATGGAAGGGGAAAGGTTGATTAAATGTCATGTTGCATCACTCAAAGCCAGCGAAAGCAACGACACATTTTATTTTCCTGCTAAGTGTTGTTTCCTCTCCTTTGTTCAGGAATAGCAGCAGCAGGTCATATGTGTGATAAGATTTTAAACTGAGAGAGAGAGCGAGCTTTTAATTTCAGTCCCACTTTACTTCAAAGGGTGATGCTGAGGAAATTTCTTTCAAGTAGTGCTTCCACATGCAGCAAACACTCCTGCACTGACATTATCAGGTCTCTGTCATCTGATCTGTGTTGCGACAATGAATCACAGCGAACCCTCCATTGACCTTCTTTCAATGTGTCTGGATAAAAGGATGAAAATTAGAATCCATCTCCTTGCAGTGCCACGAGTTATAAATGTACTTTATAGGGCTCATTATCCAAACTAATGGACTAAGGGCGACATCCTTGAAATGGACTCAGCAGCACTGACAAAGCCAGTCTGCAGTATTTCAGCAGATATGTAAATTACTGGCTGTTTGCTCTATCTTTTTATCACAGATGTATAAATGGCCATTTATCACATCTCTTCCATTTTGAGACAGAATTATGCAATTGGAAACATATGTGAAGTGTGATCAATATAAAATGCCCACCATTATGACGAAATTTTACATGTACCCAAAAAAAGTGACATACAATAAACACAGAGAAAAACAACATTATCAAACATTCAATGTGGTTTTTTCCTCAGCCTCAGAAATCCGATGTGGTTTTTATTTTCTAACAGAGCATCACAGTTTTACCAAGAACTCAGGATGTTCTACAAACTTATTAAAACAGCAGATCTGGTACAATATATAAAAACCATATATTTTCAGGTGCATTACTAAAATCTTAAAATAGGGATGTCTAAAATTTCTGTTCTTTCACTCTGTCTTGCCTGAATCTTATTTTCAAAAATTATAAAAAGAACTACAGAAAAAGGATAAAAATAATGGTAGAGCTGGGTATGAAATCTACTGTTCCCTATATATATAGGCACGGGTAGAAAAATGTGAAAAAGCAATGTTAGCCATGCCTAGAAAAACACTGGAATAAACTTTGGTGATATTTAGAGACTTCTAATTAAACTCTAACCTAAAGGTTTTAGAAGAAAATCAAGGCTGTAGATAGAAGTATATATTTTCCTTATGTGTACTAAACCAGGAATATTAAAAATAGAGAAAAAAATCATTGCCTTAAGGCATGGATGAAGCCTGGAGGGCTGTGGAAGGAGCTATAAACTGGTAATGACCACTGCAGAATGCATTTCTGCAGTGCTGAGTGAGCCATTTGTAACCTGGGGAAGCTGCCTCTGCAAGCACACAGCCAGCTGTACTGACAACCAGATATGAATTTGCCTCTTACCAATTACTATTAATGGTCTGTTGACTCAAAAGCTCAGTAACTCATAAATAGCCTCATTAACAACTTGATAGCTGATTTTTATTAGGCAAAACACTGAAGCCCAAAGTCAAGAGGGAATACAAGCTGGTGCAGGGAGGGAATACACAGCGAGGAAGGAGATAACAGGAAGAAAGAAACAGAAGATAAAGGAAATGTATATCTTGGATGTGTTGGGCTTCTTCATATTCACTATCAGATAATGGCATTATTAAAAGGTCAATGTTTTTGGAATAATGAAAGTCTGGTAAAATCTTCAGAAGTATTTCAATAATTCTGCTCCTCAAAAATCTATCATTCTAAAATGGCAAAAGTGAACCCCAAAAGCAGCCTAAAAAACCACTTGTGCTGGTTTTTTTTGAACTATATTCAAAACATAAGGGCAAGTTAATGGAAAATCAGCACTCCAGCTCTTCTGGAACACATACAACTTTGTAAAGAAAACATTGATTTCAAAGGTCTTCAGGATGTGCAACAGAAGCTGGAAACTGGGGCAACCAGTACCACAGACCAGTCAAGACCTGCACAGAGTGGGGTTTGGAAGTTGCTACCAACTATAAGTTTTGTCCCCTTGCAAGAGAAATTTAAGTATTTAACATTATTGGAATATAAAGCTTCCTACAGCAACAGTTCAAATATCAGTGTTAAAATAAATGGCAGTTCCTGAAAGGGGCACAGTTTAATTTGCATATGAATCGTGCATTTGGAGCAACACACCTGATGAAACACATTTACATCTTAATGTCTACAACTGTGCAGTGAACTCCAGAATCTTCAGGAACTGGCAGAAAGGTAAAATCTGGAGTTTATTCAGTTTCAGGGAAAACAGCTACTACTTGACCATGTTGTGGCAAATGCAGCTACAAGGACTGTACTCAAGGAATTGCAGAGGAACTGGGAAGTAAACACACCACCCCCTCATTTAAGTACTCATTCTCCTAATACATTGATACTACACCATTTCTAAATTAATTTTCTAAATTCTCTACAAAAAATCTTGAACTTTTCAATGATAGGAACTAAGCTGCAAACAGAGATTTTAAGACAGCCAAAGTTTGCAGTTAGACTAATATCTGATAAAATGTGCATAACAGAAATATGACAATTTACAGAGGTGTGAAAAATGCCACTATGGAAAAAACTCTCTGTTGATTTTTCTTAGCTCAACTTTAAACCTGCCTACAGGCCTGATATTGTTGTAAAAGAATTTATTCTAGAATAAGAGGGCAGCATAGTTTATGACAACAATCTACCTAAAAACTCATTAAAGTCTTTTCTCTTGGAGTGACATGCATTATCAGCAAAGATTAATCTGATGAGTCTTTAGGTGAGCTCCATTTTTAAAAATGCAATAACAGAGGGCTTTGTTGTCATCTGATGAAAATCAATTAGAGTAGGTAAGGCCACAAGGAAAACTAACATCACTCATCACCAGCCCCCCGGCAGCTGAAATGATTTGTCTTCCAAGCTTGGGTGATCAGGAGCTGTAGTAATATCACAGGGAAATTAATTTAGTTTCTATATTCTAGACCCACTTTCCTTGTTCTGGAGGACCTATACACAAATTACTTTTAATCAAGGTTGATGTGTTATTAATACCGAGGAGGATCTGGGAAGAATCATTTTTTTGCAACTGACTCCAGACATTTTTCACCTGTGTTGTGTGCACAAGCAGCAGGTTCCGAGGCAGCCTTACCGTCGCGAGGCTCTGTCCAGCACCAGGCAGCGCACGGCGTGCCGCAGGCAGTAGATCCCCCCAAACACAGCACACAGCCTGCAACGGGGCAAACAGAGGTTACTGCAGCTCTGCTCCTGCACTCACTTGTGAGTGGGCAGCAAGGAAAAGCTCTGAGGGGTTGGGAACACTGATTTACTGACAGCATGGGCCCCCCCAGAAGCAGCAAGATGTGGAGCTGTTGGCATCCAGAGGAGGTCACTGAGTTATCACAGGGGTGGAGCCAGGCTGGGAGAGCTGGGGGTGTTCACCTGGAGAGGAGAAGGCTCCAGGCAGAGCTCAGAGCCCCTCCCAGGGCCTAAAGGGGCTCCAGGAGAGCTGGAGAGGGACTGGGAACAAGGGACGGAGGGATAGGACAAGGGCAACAGCCTCAAACTGAAGGGGAGTAGGTTTGTATTGGATATATGGAAGATATCCCTTCCTGGCAGGATGGGCACAGGGTGCCCAGAGCAGCTGGGGCTGACCCTAGATCTCTGGCAGTGCCCAAGGCCAGGCTGGATGGGACTCGGAGCAACCCAGGACAGTGGAAGATGTCCCTGCCATGGCAGGGGTGGCACTGGATGAGCTTTAAGGTCTTTTCCAACCCAACCAGTCTCTGATTCTGTGATTTTGAAGTGAAAACATTTTGATATCTCTTCACAGATGACAAACTTGAAAAACTTTCCCTTTGCAAACCTGGCTTCCAGAAATGACATTATTTTGTC
This sequence comes from Irena cyanogastra, assembly GCA_013397155.1. Lineage (NCBI taxonomy): Eukaryota > Metazoa > Chordata > Aves > Passeriformes > Irenidae > Irena > Irena cyanogastra. The sequence continues at coordinate 1,693,491 of VWZV01012656.1, read as the reverse complement.
ATTCTAATGTCAGATGAGGCAGTTCAAAGACAGTCCCAGAGCCCCTCCTGATCTGCAGCACTGGTGCAGCCCAAGGAGCTGCCAGCACCACCAAGTACCATGGGACACTCTGGAATACTCAGCTCCCTAAAAACACCTCTGCTCCTCATGGAAAACAGAGAACATCCCAAAAATCCCAGCCTTGCCTGTTTGGAGATTGTTGAGGACGACAAAAGGGTTAAACATCCACTGAAGAATTCTTGGAGAACCTAGAGTGTTGGAACCCTGAAAAGCACTAACCCCCAAGAGAGTACTACATTTGACCTAAAACCATAGAGAAAACTTCCAAAATTAAATAACAAAACTAAGATTATAAGTATATAGTTTAAATAAAAGTATGTAATATCACATAGTAAAATACTTAGAGTTCAAAGTTTTAAAATAAAGTAACATATAAAACAAAATAAAAGTTTTAAAGCAGAAACTAATCCTTCACCTTCTTTTGCATAAGTTTACAGTAGTATTATATAATTAGATAAAAACATCCACATTACAAACTACAAGTAGTTAATTATTAAATTAAAAGTAAAAATAATTTAAGTATCATTTCTTAATTAAACAATTTAGCCTTAAAAAGCCTTATAGAAAAAAATACGGCTCCATTTTTAAATTGTTAAAGTAAAAGACTGTGGAACTCACAGTTTGTGAAACTGTAATATAAATAAAAACTGATAAACATCTAAATCCAAACAAAAAATCCACTGTCTCACACATTTAATCTCAACCTTAACAAAAACCCCCAAAAACTCCCCAGCACTAGAGCTATGGGTTTATTACCTCTAATGCTGCAATCCACAGCTTCCTGCCTGACACAGCAGCTATCAGGATCTTTCAAACCAACTCAGAGGAGTTTGTTTCATATCTTGCATATAAGAATAGCACTATTAACTTAACTAGAACTGGACTCCTTAGTTAAAAACATTAATTACAGTTTTCCTTCAACCACAGCCAGGGGGTTTTGATATATGCACTTTATTTTTCTAGTGTGCTTTGAAAGAACTTTGCTGCTTGGCTGCACAAAAATGTGGATTACTTCTTTCCAAACGAAACCTGCTATCCAGGGGACGAGGGCACAACCAGTTTTCATAGGCCAGCAGAAAACTTCTCTTTTAAAATGAAAATGGAAAGGAATTTTGATTGTGTTGCTGAACAATCACAAACAGCCAAAACACCTATTAAAACAGCCTAGCGTGAAAAATGACACAGTTAGGAAGGACTTGCCAAAATTATTTAAATACAGAAACTGAAATATTGAACTAAATGGCACCCCAATAATTTATGACAAAGTAAAATCATTGTGCTGGCATTACTTTCATACAATGGGCTATTCAAGATGATTTGACTGCACTTGAAGTACAAGGCAACTCTTTGATACCATTAACCCTAAATGACAGACATTTAAACTGATATTACTCTAATTAACTGGCGACTGCCTCCACCAATAATTCAAGTTTTGCTGAAAGATAGCAACAACACTGTACTCGGCTTCAACTTTGCCCTGGTGACATCAAATCATATTACAGCTAAATTAACAGTTGTGAAAATTTTTGCCCTGGTAGCCCTCCATCATACACAGCCTTTAAATGCCATTTCAGTCCCCATTGAGGCAGAAATCAGCAGTTGCAATTTTTAATACAGCTGTGAAACAATAGGACATATTAAAAGCTGCATTTTTGACAGCATATTCACAGTGATTTATGAGTTTGTATATAATTTGATTATTCTATTAATTTTACTGATTACTGATTCAGCTAATACAGTGAAGGTCACTTACAAAATAAATCTTCATTACATTTCACAGAAAGTAACTGCCTCCAACTAGTTGTTTTCTTTAATTAAACACTAATGTAACAAGAGAGAAAATAGGCTTCAGGGTTGCTGCATCTGTTGATACAAGAGGAGTTTACTGCTTTGATGTAATGCTCTGTGATATTAATTGAACAAAAATAGAATGTCTCTCCATTTGACATCTCGATTTCCAACACTGAGATAGCACAAAAACACTCACATTACAGACTTAACCTCAGTTCACTCTGAAAGAATTTTAAAACTGTATCAAATAATTTTACACCAAAATGCAGTTTTTATTTCTAGCATGTAAGTTGTCTTCTGCTTTCTAAAATGCATGTCGTGATTAATTTAAAAATTGACTGTTTTTTAACTGTGCATTTTTTTCTACAGTAAAAACTACTTGCTTCTCTCCTTAAAGCTGAATACTCCATGTACAGCACTGCAAGCTTTGGAGAAAGATCAAAGAAAAACATGGCAAGAGCTGAGATAATGAATTGTCCTCTTTCAGTTTATTTTTACACACAGAGCAAGCTGTGATCTGGTTCTTATGTTAAATTCTGTTTCCTGAAAGACCCCTAGAACATCAGCCTTCCCTCCAATGTTGCTGTGTTCTAAAAACATTAACAAGTAGAGCTGAGACAAATCAAATAAATAAAATAGCTACAGCTACAAAACATGATGGTTAATCTTCCCAACACAGGATTCCCATACCAAAGTCAAAACTCTGTGTGCATCCACCTGGATAACAAAAATCCTCCCTCCCCCCCCCAAAAAAAGGACCAAAGAACTAATGAAGAAAATAATCAATGTCATCCTGAACTGTCCTGGCATTTGGAGAGCTATGGAAAGGAAAATATGTAACACAAATGCTTAAGGAAGCAGACAAAGAGTCAAATATTTTGACTTTTTCCTGCAGGCCGTGTTCATTATTCCTGTGAAATTTAAAAAGGTCCTGTAAGATCAGAGACGCAGCCTATGGTCTAAATCCAATGAGCAACATGACAATTCTAAACCAATCACAAAGTTCCTGCACTTACCCACCAGCACTCAGTTCACTCACAAAGAGTATTTTGAGCCTGTAGCCCACAGTAAGATGGTTTCTTTCCCCAGATCTCCCTTTCCTTCTGGAAAACCAGGCTGTGACTGGGAAATGCTGCAGGAAGAGGAGCTGGAATGGCAGAGCTGGGGTGGCAGGGGAAGAACAGGGACTTGGGGCCATTTCAGCCCCAGCAAACTTCTCATGGGGAGAGACCCAGCAGGCAGCAACAGTGACAGCTCCAGGAAAAACCACCAGAGATCCAAGAGTGGTTAGGGAAAAAGGAAGTACCCCAGTCATATGAAACTTCCTAAAACATGACATATTTCACAGCTTTTCTAGGGATTTAAGAACAAAATTTAACCTTAAAACTAAGAAATTGCTCCTTTTGATTGCATGGAATTTAGACTGCATATACAGAAATATGCATTGACATCCTGTGAAACATTCTGGTAGTGAACACAGTATCTGCCAGTAAAACAGAGAAGATAAAAACTGGTGTGCTTGGTTTTGTTTAGAGCACAAAGCTCTATCTACTTATCACTGACCCTAAACACACCTGCTGTGCACTTCTCTCCATAATTACAAAATAGGGGTAATTTAAATCTATTTCATCAGAGTCTGGCAAGGATTGCTATTTATTGTTCATGGATTCTGAATGACCATACTGCACTGAAGTGCAACTATTTCAGGAGTTATAACATTTGAGTTCCTATTATGTGATGTACAAGTTTTGGGGTTTGGGAAGTCACTGCTGCCTTTCACAGGCCCAAGAGTCCAATTCCATGTCCCAAATTCAAATGTTAGAAGATGATGCAATAAAAATCTTAATTCACCCTATATTTCTATGTTCCTATACTTCAGCCTTGCTTTGTGCCAGTGTAGATTTCTTAAGGTGTTTCTAAACCTGAGGAAATTCTGTTGACAAAAATAACATCATGTTTTATCTGTCTTTTCATTTCAACTGTTAGTAATTTAAACAACTGCAGTACCAGCAGCTTATTGCTGATCAAAGTGCCATGTTACTGATGACTCTAGTCACAATATAAAAGTGCTGTTTCTTAAAATTAACCACATGATCAACCTAATTTTTCAAGGATATTGCAATTAACACTACTTCTTAGTGAATGAAGGTTAAGAGCCATTCTCTGGGATTCTAAACTCAAGAAACAGATGATTTCTATGAAGATTAGGTGAGAAACCATCAGACAATATGTTTAAGTGGCCTAGAAAATATGATTAAAGCACTGTGGCAACTGTAAGAAATTGCCACAGATCTGGAGAGTGAAAAGAAAGACAAAGGAAATGGAAGAGTCCAGTTGTGAGGGCAGGGAAGTGCAGGGGCACTCCCAAGGCTCCTCTCTGGGGAAGGTGGAAGGATGGGACCTGGCTCTAAACCCCATGGACTTTGTTGGAGAGCTCCTCATCCAAGGTCATTCAGCTGCAATTACACAACAGCTCTGCCCTCCCAGAGAAGCTGAGGAGAGCAGGACTGCAGGGCAAGGCACAAAACCCAGGCACTAGAACCAGTCACTAAACATTAGCTCATCTATAAAACCCATTTATGTGTTCTCTGCCTCCAGAAAAGACACAAAAATTCCAGTTCTCTTAACCCTCAATGAAATTCAAGGGCTATTTTGCTAATTCTGTCATGTTTAGGAAGCTACCTTTCTCTGTCTTCTGGTTTAATGAAAAAGGACTCTGCTAAATGCAATTTGCCTCCTCATCTCAGCTTTGCTCCAGTAATAAACAATCGTGTCATTTCCACAGGTCTCCTGATAACGCTGCAAATATTCACATGTCTGAGTCAGAATTCTCAGGAAGACCTTGTAAGGCACAATCTGCACATCCCCACACAACCAGGGAGGAGACTGATAAGAGGTAATACCAAATAATATATTAAAATACATTTCCCTCCTATTACCACCATTACCCTATTTATTAAACCCTGGAAAAGCATCTCACAATAGCATTTGTATTTTGTGTTTTAGGTTCCAAATATGTTTTGTAAATGAACCAAGATGATCAAGCATGAGAGTAGGACAATGTAAGTCTGACTCCTCAATAAAATTTCTTGACTGAAAACTTTTCCATGCCTAGGGATGGGAAATCAATACACTTTGACAGCATCCACATGATTCACAGCATCCCATGTGATAGATTCTAATGGCTGAAGGCCTTCATGAGGTATAAACTCCTGCAGAACACAATTTCTACTCAGAAATAACAAGGAGCAGAACAGCTCTCATGTTTGCAAGTAATTTTTTAAACAAAGAATTGACAAACACTCACTCAGAAGATGAAATCTAAAATGGGAAGGTATTCTCCAGGTTTCATCCACTTAATGCATTTCACAACAAAGGTTATTTCCAAATTAAAAGTCTTTTCCTGTCAAATTCTGAGAAATACTGTGGGCAAGGACACAAAAGCATTCTATAGCTGTATTAACGACAAGGCTCACTGATCTGTGAATAACCTGAAAAAAATGAAGATTATTGAGTTACTTTACCAATCTATCCATCCATCACTAGTGAACAGGTCTCAGAATGATGGATTATCTCACTTCCCTCATGTTTATCCCAAGAAAGAGTTTCTCCTTAGAGGGAAAAACAAACAACTGATCCTACAAACAATTCTGCTAACTCTGCTTGCCTATTTTGCATTCATCTGCCAACAAAGTGAGAAGAAATATATCAAGTTTGTCTTTAAAGGCCAAACTACATTTGAAGTTTTATTATTTCCCTGAAATGCAAGTGAAAACAATTAAGAGGAAAGCAGCACTGCAGCTACTGGTACTATTCAGTATTTTGGTACAACCCAAGAATAGTGACAAGTTGTCAGTAATTCCAATTACATTTTCTGGTCCAAAAAAATGGAATAATTTTAAATGATAAGAGATATGAGAATCAGGTATTTTGAAATGGAGGACTGAACTCATATCTCACTATGTTTTTTAAATCACCTGTGACTGTTTCACATGTGCTGACACTCAAATATGTCACACCTGACTGTCACCAGGAATTAGCATTGTTTGAATTTCTCATTAATTCTTCATTAATATGCTAAATCATATGATTTACACACAGGAAAGTTCTGCATCTTGCTAACATACAGAGACATGATACTCATGTATAGATTTAGCTGAGAAACATGGTGTACCCAATTTTTAATAAATTATTGCAGTCAGGTTCCCTGAAGTCCAGTCTTGATTTCAGACCACTAAACCTTCCTAGATTGTAAAAGGGACATAATTGAGAATTTTGAAGGACCTGAGACTACCCCAGAAGCTCTGACATCTGTAGCAGATAACAGTGCACATGTAAAGGTAAAACTGATTATTCATTTTTAAATATATACAGGAACCCTCAAAATCAATCATACTATCCATCTTATCTCAGCCTGGCCTCTTAATCTTCCTGTAAATATGGGCACTGAAAGAGATGGAACTGTCTTAATCAGATCTTTCCTCCATCACTAAATTACTGATGTCACTGTCACGGAGACAGAAATTATAATTTCAGCCAGAATCTGTAGGAACTACTACAAAAGGTGACACTGCCCACTGAATACACAATGGGAAAGTTCCAAGTCTGTTTATAGGAAATGCACATCATTAACCAACTACCCATGAAAGTCAGAGACTCACCAATTCCTCTGGCAAAGCAGCTGAGGATACTCCAGTACCTACTGCCACCCCACACCTGTCAGCTTTTGGATAACTCTTAACAAAGACACAAGAGACACAATGTGTCACTGTAGAACCTTTGTGACATGACACAGTGGACAGTCACCAATTCCCTCTAGAAGTCCACATGGGAAAAAACTACTGCTTCTCAGAAATTCAATTCCATTTGCATGTTCATGTTTGCATGAGTCCAGAGGAAATAATCTGAAATCAAACTGAAGACAAACGTTGCCTGCTCTGCCCCAAATTCAGTGTGGTCACAAAGCTAACACAGTAGCAGATGTAAAGGCTTGTTTGGGTTTTCCTGAAGAATGAGATATTATTATATTGACTTTTATTTAACATCAGACTACTGCTACATCATTAGGAAGAGTCAGACAGTTTTATACCAAGAAGGAAGCAAAGGAAGCTGTTAAAGACCAGTAAAGTTTTGCTGCCTGTCAGCTCAGGAGAGCAGAAGGCTTCCAATGACCTTCCTTGTTCCACGACTCCAATTTATGGAGACAGAAACCTCCCATCTGTACCTCACCATATTGGGATGTACATTACAGTGATATAAAAGTTTAATTTTCTCTCCTAAACCATCTCTACTTAAACCAATAAAGAACGAAGAGGGCTTCTGCTCACTCGAGTGTCGTCAGCAGTTCTAAAAGGTTGTGGTGTTTATGCAGGATTCATTTGGGATGCAAGGATGTGACTTACAAATGTCTTTGACTCATTCCCATCAATATGCATGTGTGCCATTTATAACAGTAGCCTTGATGAGAACACACAGTGTAACTGGCTGCAAGAAACGCTTAAGAGGTTTACATTAAAGCAGAATATAGAACAGTGGTTAGAAATCACAGGCCAGGTGACACCTTCCTCTGATAAGCTGGTGATAAAAGCTGCAGCCTGTGATCTATAGGCTCTGGCATTGCCTCTTTACTCCACAGCCCCAGCAGCATTCTTTGGATACGGCTCACTTTGAGCAAGACACAATCCTGAGGGCAGAACACCTTTAAAAATTGTGATTAATCTCAAAAAATATCATGGTTGCCTCCTAATTGTTCACTTAAAAACAAAACACAATTTAAAAAAATTGTATTAGAATGTTTGTAATACAAACCTTTTAGAAGAATAACTACTTTTTGGTTTGACAGATTAATTTGCTTCAATTATTAAAATACTCTCTTTGTTGTAGAACTTACACATTTTAGCAAAAAAACCCTAAAATGCAGCAACCAGTGATCTTAAATAGAAAGTTCAGGCCATCTGAAGAACTCCTGTCATCACAGAATGATTTTCTGATAAGAGTATTTATAATACTTCTAGACACCTCTACTGCTAACTCTTGCAATTTATTGCTGTTACAGATGAGAAAACTGCACGTGCTGGTTATTAAATAAAAAAATTAAGCCGAAGAGATTTTAAGAATGCAAGAAAAATAACATGTATACGAATCTGCAGGGGAAAAAAAGCAAGCAAAATTTTAATTTTAATTATTGAATTTACTTTTTTCCCCACATATTTGAAACCAAGGAAAGTTGAACTGCCAAAATTGTACTATTTCAATGGCTCTGATATATTCTGATTTATTAATCTGCTGGTCACATACAGATACCTGACTTCCATGAAGTCCTGTAAAGACACAAAGACACCCATAAAATCCAGAAACAGAAGTTCTGTTGCATGAATATACAATTAGGAGTTACCTAACCCCACTTGTTGTTCACAAATTATCTGTCCAATCATCTAATCGGTCTGCACTTTAAATCACCATATAAATACAGCTCAAGGAGCAGATGAAAGGTGACTGACAAAAGATGGTAGCAAATAACATTTCTGTTCAATGCAGCACAATTATTCCAGAATGTTTATATCAACATATAACTGCATCCATCCTATACACAGCCAAGCAGGCTCAAGTTGCTAAGGCCATTCTTCTGGCAGTAATTTAAGTACTGTTCTGGAGAAGAGAAACTGAATCTATCACAGAGACAAACAGGAATAGCCAGTAATGTGCTGTAAACCACAATTTCATAGTAGCACACATGTAAAAAGCAGAACTTGTCCAGCACCAAACAAAGCAGGTAAGACCCTGCACTGCTATTTAAAGGACTGATGTACAAATATATCACTCAGACAAACTGGCCTCACCAGGCAAAGCTGCTTTTTTTGAACAGAGCTAGTGTTTACTTCAGACCTACAGGTTACCACATTAAACCCACATTGAGCAGATGGAAAGGCTGCTTGCCAGCAAAAGCAAAGATGAAAAAAAAAACCCTCAGCCTTTTAAAAGGCAGTTGAACTGTTGGAAACAACTGAAATGAAAACCGCCCACCCTCTGCACACAGATCCTCCAAAAGCTCCAAGCACCAGCTCCGTGCCAGAACCAGGGCCCAGGGACACCTCAGGAGCCAGGGCAAGGACTGCACTGGCACTGCCACACTGAAGTGGATCTTGGTTTATCCTGGAATCAACTGGGCTTTTTTGTTCTTGCTTTCTAAGGCTCAAGGAGTGGAGAGCATATGGCTGCTGTTTGGGATGTCAGAATGTAGCAGTGGCTCAGTGAAACAGGGCTGCACAGGATCTCCTCTGCAGTGCAGTTCATGAGAGCTGGAGCCTTTAGAGAGAGCTACAAAATAATGCCAAGAGCATAATACATGATTTCACGCCAATTGCCCTGTTTGTATAAAAGTCTGTGACACAGCAAGGTTTGTTTTAAATCTAAATGTAAACTGGACACATGGCACCATTCTCCTCTTTCAGAGAAATTCATTCATTATTAAAGATCTACCTGTGAATGGCAGATGCATTCTCAGAATTAATTAGCAACACAAATTGACAACATGGATCTTCCTGCAGCTTCAGGGAAGACCCACATAGAAATTTTTTCAACCTATCCAAATGCAGACTCACCCTTTTGGACAGATATCCCTCAGTCTCCTCTGTCAGATTTAAAAAGGGGTAGCTACATATGGGTTAAATTATGGCTTTCTCATTTCCTAGCACTTATTAACTTACTCACAGGCAGCCACCACAGCCAGCAGCTACTACAAGCTGCATTTGTAATACAATGAAAAATGTTGCAAAGTATTATCCTAGTGAATGACACCTCTTACATTCCAAGGGTTTCCTTTTTGGACTATGTCTGGGCAAGTGAGGCTTACCTGCAGAAGCACTGTGGGATCTCCCCTTGCCCGTACAGAGGGAACAAAAACGGCGTGTTGCCATAGCGGCCAAGGCACTGCAGGAATTTTTTTGTTGCCTGAAGACCTTGCAGAGTGCTGCTCTCAGTCTCTGACACCATTGCAATGGAGTGAAGGATGAAGTGCTGCAAGCTGGGGGTCAGCTTCCGTGTCTGTAGGAACTGAGCAAACGTGCTGTTCTTGTGGTCTGAGGGGAAAAGCACACGAGGCACTGAGCACACTTAACATCTGCACTGCCTCCTCTGCTTCTGCTCAAACAAGTGCTTCTGGATTCCAGTAAACAAAAGCAAGTGAGTTTTTCAACAAACACCTTGCTGAAAATGGATCATCCAAGAAAGTTAGAAATACTACTCCCAGAAAGTGAGTTTTCTCAGAAGATTCCATTGAAATATTTCAAAATATCACAAACCCACTTTATGAGTCACCAGTGGCATGACCTATTCATTCTGATAGACTTGATCTAACTCCATTTCCCAGTCCAGAGAGAACAGTGTAAACTGTGAGCAAAAATCCATTGAAGTGCCTTGGGATACTGTTTCTTGTAAATTACCCAAAATATTACCCCAAATGACACCCACTCCAGAACAGGACTGCTGCATCCACACTGCCAGTGCTAGACTGGATATTTATGCTCAGAGAAGCCACTCACACAGTGCCACAATCCACAAGATGAGAAGGTGCAGTATTTATTTCAATTTGATGACTTGCTGGCAACAAACAAATGTGGATGAGACAGAGAGCAGAAAGGGATCACAGACTCCATCTACCTTTTAAAATAATATTATTGCTGGCACATTTTGAAATTCAAAGAAACACAAGTCTTCTGGGAGATGTTTAAAGCATATTGGCATTGACACATCTCTGAAAAACTTTTAGTCATCTTCATAACTGAAAGATTTTTTGCCAGAAAATGATTGTATTTAAGCAATAGCATACTTCCATACTATTCAGAGAACTGCTCTTATTTCAGTCCTGGATAAATTCCTAACTAATTCAGAAACACTTCCATCAATGCAGAGACCAGTATTATCAAGCTATATATTCTGTTCAAGATTCAACCACTGCTTTATTACAAATGTATCTTACTGCTCTTTGTACAGGCATGCACTAAGTCACAAAATGACAGGGGTTTTTTATCATTCTAAAAAAATTCTCAAGCTTTCCTCACTTCAAACTTATTATATAATTCCATATTTTACAGAAAAAAAAGCTTTAAAAAAATTCTTCATGCTCTTGAACTCTTCCTATTAAAAGTCTGCCTTCCCACGAATGCAATGATCTCATCAAGAGCAATTTTAAATTTCTGAAGATTTTACATTAGCCTAATCTGACTCAAAATATTCTCAATTACTTCTCAGGCTATTTTAAAATGTAGGAACAAAATCTGTTTAACTGTCTCTGGAAGTAAAATAAATCTAATGTTATTTAGGTACATGAATCAATGGATTCATTTAAAATTGATGTGGCATCTCCTTTTCTTACTTAATAAATTTTCTAAATACCACCAATATCCTCACTCTGAGCACCTCCAGTTCTTCCAGCAGCAGCAAACTGAGATCACCTGTAATCAATAAACCACTCCAGCCTAATGAGTTTTTCCCCCCTTCAGGATTTTCTGGAGTTCATTACAGACTCTCCTTTTCTTAATCTTACCATATCTTGATACTGTTTTTCTCTTGCATATGTTTAATAATTTTCTCTGATGTTTCCTCCTCTTTCTTCATTGTTTCTTTTTGACAGATTTTTTTCTTTGCCTTAGTTTACTTTTAGACTCTAAGAACTGAGGACATCTCTTCATTCTTTGTACCCTGAGGAACACAAACCCAAAGCACCTTCCTCCTGTTAAGCTGATTTCCCTCTCTGACCTGACGCTTGTTATTTTTTGCACATTATAGCTCAAATCTATCCTGATTTCCTCTCATCTAAATAAGCCAACACTTGATAAAAGCACTTTGAACTTGCCCTTTACAACTAAAGGGCATTAAATTACATTTAGTTTCATAGTTAAAAAATTCTTTTTTCCTCCATTTCTGATTTTGTAGTAACGCATTGTAAAGATTTACGTAGTAATCCAAAAAACAGACAGAAAATTCAGATACATCACATTATTTTAAAAAATACCTGGGTGAGGGGAGGAAACACTTAAAAATGACAAAAAGCATTTTGCAACCTTGCTGTAATATATAATTTTGCTGTTAAAGAAAAATGTAAATAATAAATGATGTGGGAACTAGAAGAGCAAGTGCTTAAGTAGAAGAATTTAACACTGAAGTGAAAAGGTCACAAAAAGGTCAAAGCATACTTTAAAAATGAATCTGTAAAAATAAACCACGTGAAAACACAGGAGAGCTCTCAGAATTGTGCCTCCCTGAAGGAACTCCTAGGAAGAGATTGTGCCCTGTTCAATGAGACACTACCTTGGTATTCCTCGGGGTGCTGTTCATAGTCCAAACAAAATGTCAGAAATTTCATAAGCATTCTCTTCTCCACCATGGTGAGCTGTCTGCTGTTGAAGACATCTGCTCTAGAACAAGGTACCTGCAAAATATTTTTTAGTAATTTCAGATACTTTTCACACTCTGAATGGAAAAGCATCAAGAAACAGTCTGATTAAATAACAACTACTTCAAATTACTGCTTTCAATTATAGTTATTTTCTTACATATTTATTTCCCCTATTTTCTATTGTAACTAAAGTTACCAATTTTACACAATAATTTTTCAGCCTCTTCCCCTTTTTATTTCCTTCAATTTCACTTGCATTTCTAACTGCATAGGTAATCACTAGAGTTTATATTAACTGTGCCAGTATCTCCTGTTGCCATTATCACACTAACTTCTCTTGTATGTAACATGAAGACAAATCAAATCTACGTCAGAATCTTAAAACCTAAAATCTGTCAATCTTCAAGAATTAACTGCCAATCAATCATGGCCTAAACATTTAGCCTGAGGTAAAGATTTATGTCAATATACTGGACTGCACAACCTTATTTTAGTTTGGTTTGATTTTACTTTAATATTTATATATAACAACACATACAAACATCTTTTCTTCCAGAAATTAAATTAGAATCATAATTAAGGAAAAAATACCAGCTTCTTGTCACAAAATTCTCAAAACACCAATTTCAAGCTGCTTGACTTCAGGAGATGAGATGAAACACATGCAGAACATTATTTTCTGGTACCTGTTCTACTTTCCCTTCTCGGAAGGCAAGAACTCGCGTGGCGTTTTTGAACTCAGCGTATCTGCTCACGTTGGACTTAATGAGGAGGTCAATTAACAGGCCCCGGGAGTAAAGCAACTGCACAGGGAGGAGAAAGGAAGTAGTGGGTGAAGAGGGTCAGTGGAGTACCCAAGAAAATCCTCACCAGCTGCTCCCTAAATCACCTGAACCAAGAGTCACCTTTTCCACCAGCAAATTATTCCTTGACTCCCAAGCTAAGGTTTAGTCGTATATAATTTAATCATCTTTCTAGAAGCTACAAATATATAAGGACCAGAAATGTAACTATGAACTGAAAATGTTTGTCTGTATTGAAAAGTGTCGTGGTCCTGAGGAATAGACTTTGCAAGATCACACAGGAATTTTCCGGATAAAGGTTTCCTGGGACACCAACGGGGGCACTACAAGGAAGCTGATGTCCCCGTGCCAGGGAAACCCCAGCACAAACTCCTGGCCTTGCCCTGCTGACCACTCTCGTGTCTGAATTTCTGGGATTTGCTGTAATTAACATCATGTCCCACAGTGGGACAGCCAGAGTATACAAAGGATACAAAATAGCATTATCTGCTTAACCACCACCCACTCACTGGTGTTTAAGATGTCATCGGAAGTGGGATCCACATTTGGAACACGAAGTTTGCAATAATGCATTTTGTAGTGTCTTCACAAAGAATCAAATGAATTATTAAAGAAAGTTTCTTTTTCAGTTTCCAAAGGTTTGAAAAATATTTTTAGGCACAAAATGTAAAGTGAAGAATTCAACTTTGAAAAAACTACCCTGTGCTACAAAGCACATTTTTTATCTTTTTAAAAAGATCAAAAAATCTGCATGCAGATATATAAAAATATAATTTTTAATGGTACTATTTAAAAGGAGAAATTTTGCCAGTACTACCTAAGTGCTATATTTCATGAAATTTATTTCAAGGCAGTGTTTCTAAGCTGTGTTTTTTATCTCTTTGGTTATAAAACACTTAAGGACACATATTAAATAGCTCATGTTTATTTTAGGGGTAGCAATTCTTACTTCTCAAGAGTGGCTATTTTGCCTCAAAGGTGCTGTCTCACTGTGAAGAGTTTTAAAACAAATGTCAGCATTTTAAGCAAAGTAAATATACAAAAAGAGTCATCCAGTTCCTACCTTAGAAACTAAATCAATATTAAACCTTCTGCCTTCTCTAACAATTTGGGAATAGGTGATTTTCTTTGGTTCTTGGGCAGCATTTTCAGAGGGTGCAGCTTCTGTGTGTGCTGGGTGCGGAGCGGAGTCGCCTGCAGCCGTGCAGGGAGCAGCTCCACTGCCAGGGGCTGTCCCTGCCCCGTCCCCTGCAGCTGCCCTGGCTGCATCAGTGCCCTGGGCCTGCTCTGGCTCTGGGGTCTGTGCCTCCTCTCTGGGGCTCTCCACTGCTGGATTCTCTTTCTCCAGCCCCGGAGAAAGCCCCTCCTCTGCTGGACTCTCCTCGGATCCCAGAGCAATCCCCTTCTCTGCTGGACTCTCCTCAGATCCCAGAGCAAGCCCCTCTGCTGTTGGACTCTCCTTCTCCGGCCCTGCAGAAACCGCCTGGGCAGCAGGGGCTCCAAACACAGGCAGCTTTGGCAGTGCACCAGCTTCTTCAACACCTTCAGCTGAATCCTGACTGATTAAAAACATAGAGGGGAAAAAGAGGGGGAAAAAGTCTTTTTGAAGAGTCTTAAAAACTTGTTTGAAGTTTTGTGTTAGTGCCAGAACAGAAACCTCAAGCATTTCTAGGAAAAGCATTAGAATTTCTTTATCCTGGTCCATTCAGGTGTTCCACCTACTAACAAACTCTGGTTCTTTGGCTGCAAAGCTGTAATTCAAGAGACTACTTTTACTGAGGAGAAAAAAAACGCCAACAAAAGTGAGTTTTTATTTTACATACACTCAAAAGATAGAAGGATCTCAAAATCAAAATCAAGGCCCTCATGGTGAAACAATACACAGCATCTACATAAACGACAGAAATTGACTATTTTGAATTAAAAACAGTAACTCAATTAGGTGTTCCCTATGGATTAAAACCCATGAAATTGAAAAGCAAGTAGGCGTTAAGGTCACTAAGCTGAGATACTGCCCTGAAGAAAACAGAGAAGCTTTACACAACCAAGCTCCTCTGCAGCCAGGATCCCAGCAGGCCTGACTGAGAACCAGACCACTTGGACCCGAAGCTTAAGTAAAACCTTCAAATTCCTTTTTCAATGCTGCCCTTGCATTCTAATTAGCTGTTCAAGCAGCAATGCTGGTATGCAAGTGCTCCAAATCCATGTACAGGGGATGAAGGCAGCCAGTCACAGGAGGGACATTCCCATATAACTTTTACTCCGCACACTTCATTCCTTCCCACAAGATTTCTTTAAAATTCTCCTTATAAAGCAGCCCTCCACTTTTAATCTCATCTACTTGCTTTATGTTGAACTTCAGGGACATCTCCCTTAGAAAGCAGGACTTTTGAACTTGGTTTAGTTTACACTACCAGCTGAGATGAATCAAATCAGTGTCATTGTAAGTGAAAGGAGTTCAGCAATAATTCCAAACTATCTTTTTATCTTTATACTGCAAGCCATTAATGCACTGAATAAACAATTTAATCTTGGCTGAAAACTAATGAACTATGATTTTAAAGGTGACCTGCAAACACAGAGTATTAACAGGATGGTTAAAATTCCCAGAACAGCAAGGAATTACTCAGCATCAATCCCAAAATACTCCCTCACACACCTGCAGCCTTACTGATGGAAGCAGGGGCAGGATTTCTGTTCAAAAACGAACAAAAACCTGGTATCCTTTAAAAATTGCTCCTCATTTATGAACTCATGGAGCTCATATGGACTCAGGAAAAGTTTGGAAGTGATCTCCCAGCTTGGGCACAGTCACCAGGAAGCACTTAACTCATGACTGGGGTAAAATATTGCCCTGGGAAATACAGGAACTGCTACAAGGAAGCACTAATGAGAGAAGGCTGTTTCTGTACATTAATTATGTCTTTTTGCTTCAGACTGCCAGCATTAGGTAACTATAAAATATCAAAGAAAGAGAAGTAGTTTGTCAAATGTTGTTTAAAACGTAATCTGTGCTACAAATAAAAATGAAAGTCAATTAAATGTTGGGGTTCTATTTGGATTTTGAGGTTTAAGATTTTGGAACATGGTGTTTGTGAAAACTGCAGAAGCTCTTGCCAGTAATTCAGTAAATAAGAATGAAGCTTTTATTTAACTCATCCTAAACCTTTATAACACAAAATTTCAGAATAAAGTTTTCTTTCTACCTTCTCCCAATCTCAATGAACAGTTCATCTTATTTTAAACATACTTGATTATTACTTTTTTAAATCAAAATAAACTTGGATTCATAATACACTGTATTTTTCTGTATCACTGTGAAAAGCAGTGTAACAGAAATATTTACATATTTTAAATCTCTATTCACTTCCCATTAAAGAATAGGTAAATCTCCATGATTTGCAGCTCCACACTTTTTATAATGAGAGCCTAAAAACTGTATATAATCTAAATTCATGACATCCTTCCTATAGGACCAAATATTCCTGAATAATGTAAGAACTGTCTATAAAAATGACTCAAATT
Source organism: Irena cyanogastra (assembly GCA_013397155.1). NCBI lineage: Eukaryota > Metazoa > Chordata > Aves > Passeriformes > Irenidae > Irena > Irena cyanogastra. The sequence continues at coordinate 1,676,916 of VWZV01012656.1, read as the reverse complement.
GAACTTCTGTACAGACAATTCTTCTCCTAATTCAGAAAAAAATAATACATCTGCAGACAAATTGTTGTGTAAATTTAGAATATTATCTTCCACCATTCATCAATTAATGGTACTAACAAAGGAATATCTTAAAATGAATGTGTCTTATTAATGCCTTGTAACAGCAACCCCTTCAGATAGGTCAAATGAAAAATTGCCAACCAGCTGGTTAATTTATTCAGCACAGGTGTTCACTATTTATTTTTCAGCCATTTGCCTTTTTTCAATCCAGCTTGTTGTAGACACAGTATTCTTTCCCTTTGATGGATGCACTTTGTTCTAAGGCCATTCATTTCAGATTTGCACTGTGTATATTATACTGCTACCCAGCTGTTTATTCTTTCAAAATAAATGTTTAATGGTTACTTCATAGGAGTTACAGAAGTTAAGCAAAAACAACAGAATCTAGGCAGAACATGTAAATTGTCAGAAAACACAGTAATTGACTCTCAGAAAGTTTGAAGCTCTTTTGGAGAACTTTTTTTTGCCAGGTTTATTCATCTTATCCTTGTTTCTTGGGGGAAATGAGGTTTTTTTTTGGTGATGACCAAGACAGACAGCACTGTACTGAGCTAAGCTGAATGCTTAAAAGCTTAATTTTACCCAAGTATAATCTCACTTCTAAGTGTGAAATCTCAGTGCTAGGGGACTCATTTGGGAGCCAGCTATCAGTCAAAAAATATACACAAAGTTAAAAGACTAGGAAACCTTTCCATCTGATTTAATCCTGGTTCTGAACATTATATATTATGACAACAGGATGACAATTACAATATCCAAGTGCTATTGCTTTAAAATAAGCATTACATTTTATCTGCAGTCTGGTCAGGCACTGTTACTGTGCAGCACTGAACCTTGGCAGAGTCTCAGTCTGTGACCTTCAGATTGTATTTATGTAATTCACACCTTTTTTCCCCTACTTATGATATGTTTACAGAAAGAAATCTGTATTTCTTTATGAGTATGTGTCAGCATTTCATTTAGCTACCTATGGTATTTTCTAAGGGATTCAAGGTTAAACTTACAGAACTATCTCAAAGAATTTCCCCTCAGGAATTCTGGAGAACGTTCAGTTCAGTGCAAAATCCAGAAGATAAAAATAATAAATAAATAAATACACAGTTCAGTTAGTTAAATTCATACTCAGATGATTTAACTTCAGTAAGTTAAATTCATTGCATATAAAAAGGACAAAGGGCACATATTACTTTATCATTTTACCACAAGGAAGTACTTCATAGTTACAGTACTGCTGTCCATTTGTGTTCCTGTTCTTTTGTAGGTGGTTCATTTTATATGTATTTAGGGGTTTAATTTTTGACTATGAGAACAGCAGCTTTTAGGCAAATTAAGAATGGAAACATTCAATTGATGGCAGTGCACGACTGCCTACTGCTACTAATATCCAAACACAACACTTCTGTTTTCCACTCAGAAGTAAATCACAAACTCACAAAGTTGGCCAACAAATTACACTGCACCCACAGAGGTCATTTAGGAAGGATCAGGTTGTTTCAGTGAATTGATTTCAACAAAGCACAAGGACATGAGAACATTTCAGAGGCCAGGGTTACTTTTCCAGACAATGTGCAATATTGCACATGGTGAAACCCTTGAAACCAAAAGCACAATATGATCATTTACTCCTGGGCATACAAAATTGCTCACGAATTTCTACATTTCTACTTACTCGTCAAAACAGAAATCTTCTACATGTTGAATAGTTCTATCCTTGCTGCTAAGAGGAATTGCTTCTTCATCCTCAAGGATCAGTTTTCTCCAGTCTTCACATTCATCACTGAGATCTGTCTTCTGCTTAAAAGAACAAGTATCAAATTACATATTGTACTGTGCAAGCTGTTCTTGAACTATAAATCTCTGTAGCCACAAATAATATGTACCATACAATAATAGAAAAAAAAAACCTCCTCTTAACTGTCCTAATGTTTTTTTCTATTTACATTTTTCTATTTATGTTTTTTGAGTTAAAACAGAGCTAGTTACTTTATCATACCATGCCAACATTTGTAGTACAGCATTGGCTCTAGTAACGTGAAATATAGTGTTAAATGAAATAAAGGCTTTAGTAGAGAGTTGAATGTAACTTAGAATACAAACTCCTAAAAGACATGTTTGCCACAGCCAGGGTAGTTCCAGATCCTGTGACAAAACTCTTCAAATGGAGACCATATGGAAAAACCTGGTGCTCTGGGGGATTGGATTAATCTGTGCACGCTGCAATCTCTAAATCATACAACAGAACTCATAGAATATGAAGCTCTGGCACTGAGCAAGTGCCCTGACTATGCCAGGAAGCAGCACAGTGTAAAGAACAGGCATGAGACTGAGCTGAGAAACTTCCATCTTCTACGGCCCAACAGTCTCCGAGCACTTCCGTAAATAACGGAGCAGCCGCTTGCTAATCTGGCCCAAGTGCTCCATCTCCTGAATAAATATCCTCCCTGGAAGATTTCTAGTGGGCTGCCATGAATCAGATACACTTTGGTCATTGAAAAATACACTGTCAGCATTCATCTTTTTGTCCTGGTTACAGGACATTTCAATGGAAAGATCCAGCACCCACTTTTCTGCCTCTGAAGAAGAATCAGCTGAATACAAACGAGCAAAACAAAAGGGCTAAAACATTAGACAGTGGAAGATAATCAAAGAGGAAATGGAAAAGATCAGATTATCATAAAGGAACTGAAACAATGGTGTAGTTGCTTCTCTTTAAGCTCAAGAACTCAAGTGTGGCTGAGCACCAGGCTGGTCTCAATCAGATTGACAAGGCAGGCACATCAGAGCCTCAGACTGCCAGGCCAGATGGGTGAGGCTCAACCAGTAAAGCTGGGAACTCCAAACCTCTTTGATCTGTCAAATTACCAAAGACCAAAAGCAGGGATGTAATTTGTCTTGAAATAAATCATGCAAACAATAGAGATTCAATGTTAAGGAGGCCTAAAGGAAGCAATTTTGAAATTTTTTACCTGATTTTCTTTAATCCAGGACAATAATCCTGAAAAACTAAAGCTGGCCCAGTTTCCACCATAGTAATTTCTCCTGTAAAGAAAAAAAAAAAAAAGGAAAACTTGTTGGACAGGTAAAACAACATTCCCAGATTTAAAGAAAAAACAACGAAGTCTGATACATTCAAAACATTTTACATGGCAAGATTTTTCAGATGCAGAATAGATAAAAATTAGTATTTTGCAACTCTTCATGAAATGCAAAATTTCCATTTTCCTCCTTGTATGCATCTCTGATCAAACACACTATAGTCCAAAATCAAATTATTTGCAGGTCAAATGGATAATGCTGAGAACTACACATGGGATGGTGTGAAGAAAAGGAAAATAGAGACAATACTGCTTTTTGGGCAAGACTGGCTCTCTTATCCATTACGCCAAATAGAGGAAAGTGCAGTTTATTGTTTATCTACTGCTTACACAACATATTTTGCCTATTACACTGTGAAGAAGATGCTCTGGCAAAACATTTATTGAACTGCATGTACTGCAGGTGGAGCCAAAGGAACTGATTTGTACAAAGAGATCATCCCTCCCTGAGCACTTCCTAGTTTCTATTTACCACCTTCTTGCTTGAAAAAGATTATTTACAGCTTTTAAATCACATAAAATTAATAGTTCTGCTGTTAATCAAAGAAAGTCCTTGCTCTCTTCTTTTTACAATTTCTCTACCAACATTTCTCTAAACATCTGTTGGATTAGTTCCTTTTTGTTGTCATGAACAGAACATCTTAAATACTTAACTCTGAGAAGAAAAATAATAGAGCAATTACATTTTAAAAAGTCACCAGTTCTTGCAAAATTAAAGTTATTTCAGGATTTAACTCTGTTTTCTGGCAATGTGTACTGGCACTTCAGAAGCCTCAAAGATACCAAAAATACCCTCCCGAACAGATAGCTAATGTTATTGCATACACTAAAAAAAAAAGTGTAGGGAGGAAGATAGGGTTTGCATTTTAAAGAATAATGTGAAGGCTGTTAAATCAATTTTATCATAACCTCCTCCACTTTTAAATGGTAGAGATCAGTGTGATACCAGCGAAAAGCTAAATTCAGGTTAGATTCTCCTGACTAGATTTACGATGGGATGCTTTTGACAGGGCTTATCTGCACTGACAAAGACTTCATCAGGAGTGTCAGCCCTGCTCAGCACCAGAGGCTGCTGCTCTGGACCACGGTGCTTACTTAGCATATGAAGGACAGATGTCTGCTGAGCAGGGCCTAATTGCTCCTGACTACAAACTGACCTAAAAAAGTCTTTCAGCTCCTGCAAGGCAATAGTGAAGAACATAAATAGGACATCTTTCGCAAAGACAACAAAATCCAGCATTCACTGAATAAAGGTGGCTCCAACAAAGGATTGTGGTCAGGGTTCAGGGTTCCAGGCTCTGAACTGGGGGGACTGGGCCCTCACCCTGCAATGTGAGCAGCACAGCTCCATCTGCAGATGGTTTCCAAGCAGGAATTCCAATCCTCTGGAACAGGAGTTTATCCTAACTTTGTGTGACTGACATGGTGAGCTCCAGAGCTACCGGAGAACACAAAGCAATGAGGATTAAGTCTATGAAATGCCCCATTCTGTGAGATCTCAGTCTGTAAAAGACACTGACAGTTGCATGTGATGATAACTTTCAGCTTTGTTTAAGCTGTCAATGGTGCAGGGTAATTTTTTCATGTTTCTACAGATTCTACAGAATAAAAAAATTCAATATCCATGTATTATCTGTAATTTCTGGGATTTCCAAAAACCATGGCCACGAAGATTTATTTTTAAGGAAATGTGCTGCTCTGGTTGCAAGTTTCTTGAATATGGAATACAATATATATTGTTGGAGCAAGCAATGCCATGATCACAGAAATCCCAGAAAAAACCTGCCTAAAATTACGAGTCGGTTTCTTGAATCTACACCAATATTAAGGCATGCATATTTAGACTATTTAAAGTTAGAACTTTCAGTAAGATAAATTAACATTATTTTCATAGAAAGTTACAAAAGTTTATTTGTGAGCTGTCAGACATCTTTCATGTGAACATTCCTCTGTTCATCAGCTTGGTTTTCCTTTGAAATTTGTTTTTACCCAGTGTTGAGACAACCCAGTATGTTCAACAAAGCACTGCATGACCCTGCTGTGGAGCTCCATCCATCCTGAGGAGCTGGCACAGCCCTTCTCCAAAGGAAAATGAACCACAGCTGTCCCTCCTTTCCTCTGGTGTCTGAGAACCCTTCCCAAGCTGTGCAATGCCACCTCAAATATTCATCTCCTCAAGTAGCAACTTGCAGATTTTTTTTTATCCTGGAATTTTAATTAGTTTCCCTGCACTATGTGATGAATCAGGATTGCTTAATTTTCTCATCTGAAAACACTACAGAAGGAAGACAGAGCAGACATGATTACTGACATAATGAGCAAAGTTTGTAGCAAGTCTTGAAGAGGAATTCTGAGAAGAGCTGACTAATGGTTTTACAATTAGGACTCCTTTGTAACCAAATATTTTTGTTATAACTGCCCTGAAGATGAACTGAGGAATTCCTTTAAGTAATGGTCAAGATCAAAACCTAATTAAGCTAAAATATTGTCCCGAAACCTCAAGGTCTAAGTTCCTCTCTTCTCTTACTATATTAGCAAACTACAAAGATGAGTATTCTCTTCCTTTTTTAGGCTTATAATCTAATTATTCCCTAGCTAAGAACAGGAAGCATTTTGAAGGTGTAACAGCAGAGGTGGAAAATACTTTTTCTACGAAGTTAGAGCACATATATTTTCTTTCCCTACCATACATTATTTCCTAAATTACATTTGTTCAAGACTCCTCCTGTGTTACCTGGATTTCACCTGAATTACAACACTGCTCCTTTTCCTTCAAAATTTTCAAATCTCTAATCTGCAGTTCAGAGCTAACAGCAGAAAAAAGTTTAGCAAACAATTTTACCTCTGCAAATACCTTGTCTCTTCTCCTATGTTACCTTTTCACTTTTTTCTTCATTAATCAAGACTGAAATAATTGGCAAATTCCAATCGAGAACATTGAGATCAGAAATTGTTTCTGATTGATTACCAATCTGAATCTGAACCAAGTAAATATCTAATGTGCCCTTCTGCAGACACACTGCAATTTGAGAAACTGGACACTTGTGAAAGCAGGAGATTCACAATGAAAACCTAAGACCAGCAATAGCATTTGTTGGCTGGTGCCTGTTGGGGAGCTGGCCCTGCCTGGCCCTGGCACAGCCCCCACGGTGACACTGGAAGCTGCTGCTGCCTGCACAGAAGCTGCTGATGCCTCAGGATTTCCCCCAAGAGCTGCCTCGATGTGTCTGTCCTGCAGCTGATCTTCCACAAAGAAGTCCTGACCCATCAGAGCAGCTGTCTTTTGCACAGAAGTTACTGCCACATTGATTTTAAGGACCTGAACACAAAATGATTTATGTTTCAAACCCATAAAGTTTCCTGTGCTACCTATTAGTACACAGGCAAATGCTTTAAAGAGTCCCAGTGTGGCCCAGTGATGGTGTTTAGGAGCTTCCTGGCTTTCAAGAGAAGGGGGTTTAACCCAAACACTCCTGAGAGCCTCCAGCCCAATAAAAGGGTGGGTGATGGTGGCAGACACTTGTGCTACATCACATTATACCCTGGGATATGAACATGACCAAAGGGAACTACCATGGCCCAGCTGAGACCATGCTTTACTCTCTAACACCTTTGCTGTGAGATTGTATCTCAAACCAAAATAAAGAGAAAAAGCACTTTTTCAAAAGAGCTCAAAAGGTACCAGAATTAACAAATTTTTGCCTAGTTCTCCTTATTAAAACTAAACAATTGTTGTGTTTTTCTTGCAAGAAATGGATCTGCTTAGAGAAGCACCTGTTTTGCTCTCTTGCTGCTGTACTCCCACAGCTCCCTCACTTCACAGCAGTTAAAGATTCAAAAAAGGGCTGTATGAAGACACAGGGTCTATTACAACATATATTTTACAAGTTCTGAAAAAAAAGTGAGATAAATTGTCTAGCAGGAAGTGGAACAAACTACAAACAGGGATCTTGGACTGGGACGGGTACAGGAATAAGGCCCAGCTCACTTTTGGATGCTCAAATAAAAGAATTTTGGACATAGGGAACACTTAAGTGCTCTACAGGTAAAGTATGGTCAAAAAATAAGAAAGGTAATAGCTGTCAAGAAGCAAGATATGCCTACTTTGTCCTACTTCTCACAGAAGAGAAGTTAAAATTCTGCATCTTGATCCTTCTTTGCCTTTGAATTAAATCCTATGTGGAAAGACAAATAAGCCAATGAGGAAGAATGTAGACAATAAAACTGCAGCCTACAAATGCTGTATTCCAGGTACTGAATATCAAATACAAAATGCAGCTAAACATGCCTCACCTCTAACTGCCCCATCCTCAGTAACCAAACTAGTGCATAGCTACAGATACAGAATTAAAAGAGGCAAATAAACAAAGGACCAAAAGCTGAAACTTGAGCAAGTGGTTAGGAGAAAGTACTTTGCATGTGCACAATTAGTACAGGAAGCATATTCGCTTCAAGTAATCCACTTTTAGTCTTGATCTACCTTTTTCCAACAGCTTCAAATTTAAACTAAGTGCCAATCTCCACATTTTAAATTGCAAATTACTTTCCTAAATCATTTAACAAATATCCTTGAAATTTCACATGTCAACAGCTCATTAATATCTACAGTAAATGTAGCTCTCTGAGAAGAACCACAGATTTTACGTTTATTGAGACAGATAGCTGGCACAGAGAAATAGAGCTCCTTCAATTACTAGTTGGCAGAAGCTAACTTCAGTTTAAAATCAGTCTACAGCAATTTATGGCAACACTGCAGTGAAGTGACTATTTTGAATAAGATTAGCTACTGCTGATGGCAATGCTTGGACAGTGTTTATAAATCAAACTCAGAACTCAGTATTTTATAATAGGCCACTTCAGAACTATCTTCCATAATCACCTATGCAGTATATTGTGATAAATGCAAACACAGCTGGAGATTAAAAGTAATAAAATAAGGTACACAAGGTAATGAGAGCAAGTAAACTATAAACAAAGACTTTATGCATATATGTTTGAATACCTGGTGCCTGACTTAACTTGGGCCTTTGTAGGGAACAACAGATTAATCAAAGTAGCACATCTAACACAGCTATTTCAGTGACCTCAAATCTCATTTCTTTATACACTGAGAAAAATTTGAATTCATGATTCTGATCATTAATGAAGGGAACAACTTACATTGTTAAAAGATGATATTCATCATAGCTAAAAACAGGCATGGATGACAGAAATCAAAGTTTCAGCAGCCAATACTATGACAGGCTTTGATAGCCAATGAAAACAAAAAACTGAAATAACACAAGTCATTCTCACAAAGAGAATGGTATAATTACTGTCAGGAATGAGAACCAAGGGCACTAAACCTGTAGCCATTCCTGCCTGTAGCAAAGAAGGAGCCATCACAGCATCCTTCACCACAGCACCGGCGTTCCAAATCCCTGAGCGAGCTTCCAAAAACTGCCTGCTCTGTTGATGGAAATAACACCCCCAAAATAAGGCAAGACAGAAACATAACATTACTTGGTGCCAGATGAAGAGAGAGGAGTCCTGCAGCCCACACTGACAGAGACACAGAAACCCTTGCAGTCAGTTTAGCTCTCAAGAAGGGAAATGACTGGAGTAACTTACGAATCCACGTGAAGAACTCTCTGGCCACTTCTGGCACACGCTGCTGCAATAATGGACTCAGGCAAACCTGAAATGACACGTGCAGTTTTTAGAACTTAGCATGCCATGATATACTAAAAATTGCAATAATGGTAGAACTTGGTCAGAAGCAGGCAATGCAAACAAAAGAAATTTTACAATATGAGGCACTGAAATTTTTAACAATCTCATGCTACTAAAATAATGAACAATATTTTGTGCTCTTTAACATTTTGCAGACCCTCTTAAAAGCAACTTTTATTTTTTTTAGTAACTGTATGGCACATACACTTGTAAACACTACTGAGATAAAGCTTGGCACCAGCATCTTCTCGCCACACCCTGCTCTCACAACCAGATTGAGTAATTGCCAGCACAATGATACCCAAAGCTTAGTGGGGTGCTCTGTAACCACATTCTTGGTAATGCAGACAGGTATTACCTGAGGGGAATTTTGTGCATTTTTTACTCCAAAGTGAACAAAAAGACTGTGATTGTCCTTAAAAGTGGTATCCCTATCAAAATCTCCCACATTATGCAATTACACTCTTACCAAATTAGTATGTTTTCACTATATTTGGAAAAAAAACATAGCAAAAAAGCACACCAAAAGGCTGTGATATCTCTACCAGCAATAAATGTTTGGAATGGCACAGGATCCCACTGGAGTTCAATAAATAAATGGGGCTATTCTGTAATGTCTGCTCCTACTCACCAGATTTCACATGCCCAGTTAAATGCCTTGGATTCTGGAGCAGGTTCAGAAAAGCAGGACAGCTCACCAGCTAAGCTCTGTGGCACTAACTTCTCTCCAATCTCTTTTTCAATGATCTGTTGGCTGTTTAAGCAATTCAGGAACAGCAATTAAAATTCTAGGGGCTGATATTAGGAGACACTTAGGCCACATATTCAATTAAGGGATGAGATGAAAGGAAGTGAAAGGAGTGCTTGGCTGATCTGATTTCCAGCAGCACAAGCAGCTGCACTGGTGCAACTGCAGAGACAGAACTGGAAGGGGAAAAAGCAGCAGTGGAAGGGCACAATCTACTCTAGCTCACTGCATGACAAACACCATCTCCAGCAGAATTCCAGGCCTGCACTGTCTGTTCCTTCACCAACAAATAAACCTTGCAGCCTAGAAAACATCCTCTGGCAGCTGGGTACACCAGACCACAGTTTCACCAACTCTTCAAACCAGCAAAGGCCAAAACAATCATCAAAATAAGGAGATGCAACCTCTGCCCTCATCATCTGCCCCTCCTGACCTCCTTCCAAATCAAATGATTTTTGGGAGAGCAGTTCCAAATCAAATGATTTTTGGGAGAGCAGTTCCATGGTGATGTCCAGAAATACAAATGTTTGCATCAATACAGAGAAGGAAATGTAAGACAGGCATGACAAATTTTCCAGGAAAATAGCTACAACTTCCCTGCAAATTTTCTGGTTTTAATGATTACTTTTTTGATGGATTAAAAAAAAAATCCTTTTCTGAATTGATAAAGCAGAAAAAGTGAAAATAATTTTGCATTGCTGACGTTCCAAAGCAAATGAAGGTTTAACACAGAATTAACCTACAGAGGCAGAAGGAAGGATGAACAGTTGCAGCAGTTCCTGGGATGTTTGTTTCACAGCCTAGAAAGGCCGAAAGTCTTCCAAGTTGAATTTTTGGAAGCCAGAGGTTAAAACACAGACCATTGTGACCAAAGAGACAAGGAGAAAATATGCAAGTGCAGCACACACCTCAGGACTGCCATGAGACCCTGGCTGCACAGAGTCATTGTGTGAGAGCTCCACACTCAGCTGTCCCCCCGTGTTTATATATATGGTTCATTTCGCTCCCTCTATAAACTATCTGGAATAGAATCTACAACTACTCTTTGTTCCGAGTTCCTGAAAAAGCTTTTCTTTCCCTCATTGGGGCACAGAGAGTATTACTCTAGAAATGGAATTGAGAAACTTGTTTCTCCTTCCTTATTGATAAAAGCCACTGAGAAAGTGTTGTAAAACATCACCAGTGCTGCCTGGCTGACCTGGGCCGAGTTATAGCTACCAGGGCATAACTGATTGCTTTAAGCTTGATCCAATTGATACTGTGTTGGAGGTCTGTTCTTCCATTAACCTTGGATGAAATTGTTCCCTGAATTAGCTTCCTCGCTCTTGAAAGCTGGCATCAATTTTCTTCACCAACTCTGTGCTTCTAAGGCACCATGGCCCCCCACACACCCTGTGGTAAGAGTGGGAACACGGCCGGAAGGAGAGGCCGGCACATCCCAGCTTTTGGGGAGGCTCCCAACAACCTGTCCCAACAGGACGCCCTTTGGTCTTGGGTGACAGTACCTCAGGAGATCCAAGAAATAAATAAGACTGTCACAAGGCACCAGTTTCTGAATTCTCTTCTCCAACAGGGCACAGGGAAAAGAGGCAGCTTTGTCAAACGCAAGCTACTCCTGTATGTCACCTGTATTGCACGGTGGTTACTGAACAAAAGCCTTTTCCAAGAAAAAGGGTTCTGGACAATTACAATGTACTTATACATTGTCCTTCTCTATCTAGGAAAAAAACTAACTTAGAAAAACCTGCTTAGAGGAATGGCAATTTATGAAATGACAGCATGGAAAGCTGAACTGCCTCTGACAGGATGCTCAGAGAGTTGTGCAAAATAGGTCCCCTTCAGATAATTCAGTAACATTGAAATACATATTTTTAGAAACTGTTCTTACTTGGAAACAGCTTTCTGATCTGAACTTAGATTTCTCAAAAGCCCTAAAATGGACTATATTCAGATTTTGAAATGTGTTTGGATCCTCACTACAAGGCAGGGCACACTCTGGATTCTGAAGTTTCCCCTATGCCTAATGAGTAAATAAACCTGGATGTCTCTGGGCTGTTTTCCTCACAAAGGATCATTCCAACACTTGCTGCTACTCATCCCTCTTGGGGATCAGTCGGCGGCTGGTCTGCCCAGCTTAAAGGATTAAGGACATGTATCACTCCTGATATTTCATGTCTGTGAACAGACAGCTGAGTAATGATCTGGACCCACTAATGTAGACCACCAAGAACACCAAAACTGAAACAAGAATCTACATCTCCTTTTAGATTATTGTTAAAAAATTCTAAGACTGTACTATCAAACCCAGCAATAAAATTACTGAATCGTCACTGCCCTCTAGTACAATTAATAATAACCACTAATTTCCTACTAAGTTGTCATACATATTAGTTACTATGGAAGACAGCTCCCATTTATTGTATCTGAAATATCTGAACAGGGTTACTGTCACATACAGGTAAAACCTTACAAAGGGAAAGCCTTGTAAAATCCTGCCTCAAGCCTGCTACTTTGGCTAAGCAGAACAGGACTATGGGAAAGTGACTCAGCTGAATTAGAGGTAGAAAAAGAAGTTATATAACCACTGTGTGATCACATCAGGGTGAATGGTGGTTGGCTGAATTACGTTTGTTATGATTTAGAAGTATGTAACTGATAAAGGCCATACTGCTTAAAAATACTTGTTTTTTACAACAGAGCAGCTCTCCTTTGCACCTGCCTGGGGACTCCACATCACTACAGATCCTCACCTCACAGGGTACTGCAAAAGTACAGTTTCTCAAGTAAGGTTCCAAATCCAAATAATTTTTAGATTTGCAATGGTATTGGCAGCATAAAAGAGATTTATGAGGAAGAATTAGGAATCCATACAATTTTTCTATCAATTTAACATGCTGATTCAGTTCTTTGTATTTTAGGCAGAAACAATTCAGAAATAGCAGAGCTTGTTATCAAGAAATATAAACATTTTCTCTGCTTCCTGGCCCTTTCATATTTCCCCCTTAGAACACTTACATGTGAAATATTTGCATTATGTTGAATTGTCCTGTACCTCATTTCTCTTACCAGGAAAAACAAAGACAAAGAGTTTTCCTTCCTGAAGGAGGAGTTAGTACCAGTTGGAATCTCTATCATCACTCCTTATATCCACTGCCTTCTTTCTCCACTTACTAACCCTCCATTTATCAGATGCAGTATTAAATCATCCTCTCAAGATTAATTTAAAATTTCAGGGAGGCAGAACATTGCATCCGCACACTGATATAAGAATAAGTACAAAATTAGTAATTTTACTCATTAGTGATGTCTGCATTGCTGACATGTTCTTGCAGGTAGAATTTCATAGGTGGTACCTGGCACCCACCCATCCAGCAGGCAATGCATTCACTGCCTCACTGGGACACTCTGCAAAGTCCCAGTGAACCAGCTTGGGAGGGTTTCCAGTGTTGCTGCAGGGACAACGCTGACTGCACACTCGTCCTCCTGCCTTTGGCTGCCCGTTGGGAAGAAACAAAGTGACAAGCAGACTGAAGTGTAACAATAATTAGCTCTAATTAAACTAACCAACATGGTGGCACAGCCACTTCAGCACTCAGAAGAAACTGAGGTTTGTACCAAGGTTTCTGTGCAATGCCTGGGAAGTGCTGGGAGAGACTCCCAGCCTGAGGCTGCCTGAGAAGGAGCTGCAGCAGAAGGAGGGTGCCCAGCAGGCAGCAGAAGCACGGGGCTCAGGACAGCCCTGAGCTGAGCAGGGAGGTTTCTCTGCACAGAGCCCTCCCAGCACTGCTCTCACTGCCACTGCCTGAGCTCTGCCTCCATCCCAGCCTTCCTGCATACACAACAGGCACATTCATCTCCATAAATCTCAAAGAGGTGCCTGCTGCATGCTGACCTTGAAGTCTGGTTGTTTCCAGTAACCTCTGACCAAGATAATCTCCATTACATGAATTTTTGGAGATTCCCTATGAAACCAAATCAGCCATACTCTCATTTTCAAGAATAGTGTTTTAGAAGTAAAAAGAAACAGAGGAATTAGCTATGCATTATTTAGTTATCCAAAAATCAATTCTATTTTTAGTCCCAATGTAACAAATTAAAGTTTCATATAAGCGCTAGGATGGAGAACTTATTTTTATTCACTTTTAAAAGCCAATTAATTTCTGAAGTCTTACAAAATAATGAAAACTTAGAATTCACCTCTGTGTGATCAAAAATAATTTTAGGCTTACACATTGTGTCTCCTGCTTAGCAGCTGTACTTGCTGCTCTAGTGCTGCACTGCCTCTTGCAATGCCTTGAAAAGGACACAGTCACTGCCCTGAGCAATTTCTAAACTAAACAGCTTCATATCTGTGGGAGCATCCTGGTTCCTGAGCTGTTCACTGCAAAGTGTTCTGCAGTCATCCAGATGATAAGTTTTTACTGAATTACACAAGATCCATCTTGAAAAGGCTTAAATGTTTAATTTGCTTCACTCCATCTACTAAATAAATCACAAGTGGCTTTTTCATAATATAAAATGTTGAAGGGAAATATATAAAAATGTTGGAACACAGACAATTTCAAAACAATCTTCTGGAGTCAGACAGCTGACCAGCTGCAATACATTTTGTTTGCATCTGAACTTCTAAGTAGAGAAGAGCAGCTGACTCTGGAGGAGCTCACTACAAAATACTCATAGTTGTGTTTTTAGTATATGTGAAATTTTAAAAGCATTTCATAATTTAATTGCAAATTAGAATACTTCTTATATGTAATATTTTAAGATAAAAATGATTAAAATTGATTCATTTTCATGTTTGCTCATATTGCAGAGCAGTATCAGAGAACGTGTTTCTGGTCAAGAAAGAAGTCACAAGTAAAAAGTTTCTTCTCCTACACTGTAATTGCTGCGTACAGTTATCTGTGTCCCATCAGAGGAACTTGGCAATGAAAACCATTCAATCTCACAATTGGTGTAAATGAACATTAAGGAAAGGAACACAAGCACCTAGTCTTGAAATAAAAATTTAATTTCTTACTAAAAATTATACTCACACCAAGCAGTGTTGAGTTAGACAGCTGTGAGTCTAATCTTTGGTTTAAAGCAATAGCAGCAGATAAAGTAAAGCACTTGAAGTAAAAGATCTGTAAAGCAAGACACAGACTCAAGTCTTCTAATACTTTCACTTCCGTTTCTGCTTCCTCATGGGAAAAGAGCTGGCTCTGCTTGCTCCTTGCACATTTTGAAACATTTCACAAAAGAATGTAGATGAAGTTTCTCCTCCTGCAAGAGCAGCTCCAGGTAGTTCTGTGGGTACCAGCAGGGGCTCTCTCTCCCAGGGTGCTCTGGCACAGCCCAGGGAGCAGCTCCTGCAGGAGGACTGCCATTCCCCAGGCAGTGCAACCACATTTCCTGCTGGGACACACAACCCCGGCCTTCCACTGCTCCTCCTTCAGACCGGAATTTCAAGGCACCTTACTAAGCCTTTTTCTAAAGTTTTTCACCTTGATATGCAGATGACCTACTCTGTATTTTTCACAGTAGAGTCACAGGAGCCCTACAGGCTCTGATTCTGTAAGATCAGCAATATAATCTAGAAAAGCTGCAGAACACAAACAGGCTGAGAAGGACAACAAAGGGTTCACAGAACAGTGAATTCTCCCACAAGAGCAGCCAGGGACATTGCAAAGTATCTGGGAAAGAAACCCCTGAGGTACCAGTGGGAGCCAAACCTCCAAGGCAGCTAGCTCAGCACCTCTGCTACATTCCAAAATCCAGACTGGAAGCCAGGCCAGAACACCACCCCTCCATTTTAGTCAGGTTTAAAAAATCAGTAAAGAAGATAAATGGAAAATTAACAAGTGTATAACACTGAAAAAAAATGAAAGGGGGACATACACAGAGGACACAGGACAGGACTGTGAGTCAGTGTTCATTTTGTTTGACATTTAAATGGACAGGCAATAACTTAGCTACAAATGATTACAAAACGTGGGTCTATTTCCTCCTTCCAGACATCAACATTACAAGTCACTGCCACCATGCTAGTCCACAATGACCGCTGACGTCAAAAAATATCCATCTTCAGCTGCTTTTCCATTGAGCTTTCATCAACTCTAAATAGCTGCTGATATAAACTGAAGACTGTACAGTTATATAAGATAATGTAACCAAAATATCAGCCCAGAGGATGCATTAGAAAATATTTTCATCACATTCTAAAAATATCCTGGAACAATAAAACTATTAGGAATTATTATTTTTTTATACCAATCTTCAGTGTTTACTTTAAAATTCACATCTATAATATCTGGGTTAGTTTTGTAAGGTATATTTTAAAAATCGTGTTAGTATCTGGAAGTGATTTTTCCTAACACACTACACTTACATAAGATAAACATAAAGTACTTACACCACTCCCAGCATATCGAACAATAAATAATAGATTCTCCTGACAGGACTTTGATGACCTGGCAAAGCCCGAGTGCTTTCAGCCAAAATCATATGAAACCATAAATCACTCCTTATTTTATAGAATATTTCAAAATGGATTCCTGCTTTCTACCTTGAAAGTCATTTCATGTGTTATTTATAACCACTGAAAACCAGAATGGAAAGAAAATTGCATAGAACTAGAATATTTACTGTGACTGCTTTTATAAAGAATAACTCCTTTTTAGAAAAAAAATTAGAATTACTGGCAGACAAAGTTGTGAATACAACACCTTTCAAAGAGCCATATCCTTTACAACTTTCCCAGCTGTTAATGCAGGTCTTGGGGAGTGTCAGAAACAAGAAGTCCAGACTGACTACAATCCAATTCCCTGAAGAAATTCCAAGATAAACATGACCCTGCACCTGTATCCACACCACTCTGCACAGCCACGAAGTTGCAAATCTTGGCACTTACAGGGCTTTCTGCCCTAAACTCAGCGCTGCTGAATGTTTTGCCTATGAATTTTCCTATTTGACAACTGCCTGAAGACAAAAGGTCTGCCACTGACCCCCAGTTCTGCTTTTAGACCAATAAAAATCACTTCACAAAGAAAAGACCTTCCCAAACAGCAGAGCTGCTCTGAGGAGTGATGATCCTGGATAATATCTGCTTTGGCCAAGAACCAGCCAACACACCCACTCCTGCCTGGCTGATGGGTAACTCAAGACCAGCACTGTGTTCAAAAGGCAGGGATAAGAGAGACTGGAGGAGACAGGGAGGGGAGAGTGACTTCAAGGCTGCAACAAAAAAGGAAGTAGAGCATAACAACATCAGAACAGCTTTAATTCTCATATTGTGTTGGCCATGAAAAACCTCAAAATATGCTCCCCAGTTTCATGTCATGAGATAATCAAGTTTTCTTTAGAAAAAAGAAATGGATGTCAATTCCATGATAGGAGCAAAATTCAGCTGCTCTACCCACCAGGCTGAGTATTTTTGTACCCACATCCACCTTGCTCTAAACTTGCTCATGCAAGAAAATATCTGAGTTAAGGAAAAGGAATTTCTTCTGAAAGAAAATTTCCTTTTCCCATAGCAATATTGATGAATTAATTGAACCTAGACATTAACTGAAGCACTGATGACTAAAATTTAGTAGAGGTTCCATTTGCACTAAGCTTACTACAGGGAAACAGTTAAATGAGCCTGAAATAAAAACAAATGCAAATCTTACATTACCACTCAGTCTAATTACTAAATTTACAAGTTACAAAACTAGGAAAAGGCCACACATGCAAAAATTAATACAATTACTACTATGCATTAAAAATACCATTAAACACAAACATTCTAGTTATTATGGTATGACAATTGCATATTCATAGGTATACTCAGCACTGGTGACAGCAATAGAAATAAGAGAGTTGAAGACTAGGCTAAAATATTCCCTCAGGAGTCACTTCCCAAAGAGAAGACAGATGAAAGTTCTATTCTGAACAATCTTCCATACTGAGAAATTTAATATAATACAGATTAAAACCCCTCAGTTTTAAAAACCAGTGTTAATCACCACTTATGTATGGTCTCAGTAAAAAGGAATGCAAAGACAAAACAACTCCTAAAGTGCAGAACTCAGAGAATTTTGGAATTAGTTATAGCAGTACTCTCTACTGGTGGGCAGAAAGGCATCCTTGAATATAAATCAACACCCCCAAATACAGCAATATTTTGGAGAATTTAGCTCAGAGAACTTCCCTCCTGCAACACCAAAGCTCCAATATCACACCAAATCTCACCCTGCTCCAAAGCAGGGAAGATTGGGTTTGATGGCTGCACATGACCTGCTCTCTCTGGCACACAGTGCTTCTTCTTTTCGTGGCTAGAATAGTAAACAGCTTCACATTAATATCATTTTCCTAACCCTCTGAGTTTCTGCATTGGCAGCATGAACACTCTTTACCTCATGGCAGTAAAGAATGGATCATCCCCAAAAATCACAGAAGCTACACAATGTTTAATATTTCACCCTTACAGTTTGATACTTCAGCCTCTCATTATTAACCAACCTTCTCACACACTCGAAATGTTCTCAAATCTGAGCACATATGAACATGTCAGATTCATTACTGCATACCACTCCACAGAACAGGGTTAAGACACAGAAGAGATCTCTTAATTTGCTCAACAACTTAAATTTTGCATCTTTAGCAGAATTTTGGTGTAAACAATGGGGGCAGTATGGTTTTATAATTACTCAAAAACTCTAGATATCAATCAGAAATCCTTTAAACAATTATACATACACTGTATGTGGATTGCTTTTTTCTGCTGAACACTGAGATCAGCAGTTTCTTTAAGAAACTCATTCATTCTATTCCAAATTGCTAGAAATCTTAACTCTCATGGACATAATTTAAGAGATCAGCAAACTCCAAAAACAGAGTTACTAATTCCACGTAAAAACAGTAACATTTAGAAGTGCCCTTCCATTTGTGCTCCAAACAACATTCTGAGCTCTTTGCAAAGACAAAGACAATCTGACTGTAAATTTGGGACCTATAAACAGTGATGCATTTTAAGACTAGAGCTCAGTGCTGAATTTAAAGCTCATCAAGACCAATCTGAACCAGGTCACTGTCACTGGGTTCTACAAAAAGAAATCGATTCCAATACTTCATGATTATTTTGATACACAAGCACCAAGAATCTTAGTTCTGAAGGAGTATTTAAAAATTCCTCTTGTAGTTACATTGTGGTAGGCTACAGTGAGACACTCCAGGTCTCCATCATTATTCACCTGAACAGGATGAAGTTGTATAGGATATAGAAAGTACAGAAAGATGAGAATAAAGTGTCTGGTATATGCAACCATTCAAAGATAGAGAAACGTGCTTTAATGAGAAAGACTCAAAAAGTTTTGTGCTAGTTATAAAGCAGGCATAGAGATTAGAAAAAAGCTTTTGAATATTTAAAACTACTTGTATTGCAGGATAAGATAAAAAATATCTTATAGCACATATACTGCAACGGGATAGAAGTTCAGCTCTTCAGAGCTATTTTCCTTGCACAAAAGCAAACCTGACTAGCAGGATGATATTTCGATAATAAGGGCTAGCAAGGGAGGCAGAGTCAGACAAGGCTTTCCAAGGCACCAAAGGAGCAGCAGGTTTGTGGCCGGTCATAGGGCCGGGGGTCCTGGCAAATCCCTCTCTCCACACGGCCCTGGGTGACAACTCCATTTCTAAGCAAACCTGGCCACTGAAGTGTGAGCAGCAGCCCTACAGCGGGCTGCGAGAGCCCGGGACGCTGGGGAGAATGTCACCGCAGGTAGCCCAGAAGTCACTCGCACACCCTGCCCGCCCTCCCCAGACACCGCTGCCGCCCCTCGGCCGGGGACCCGTGTCCCCCCTGCCGCCCCTTCGAGCTTCGGCCCCTGCCAGGGCCGGCGCTGCCCCCGTGCCCGTCCCGCCCCGTACCGGTGCCCACCACCACCACATCGAACTCGGTAGGCAGGTTGTCCGCCATCTTGGGAGGCGCCGTCACGCGCGCGCCGCCGGCGGAAAGGGCGGGAGCGGCTGCGGGGTTCCGGCGGCCGCGGGAGGGAGCGGCCGCCCCGCCGGAGGGAGAGGAGCGCTCGGGAGGGAGGGGCGGCCCCGCCTGAGGGAGGAGCGGCCCCGCCTGAGGGAGAGGAGCGCTCGGGAAGGAGGGGTGGCCCCGCCGGAGGGAGAGGAGCGCTCAGGAGGGAGGGGCGGCCCTGCCTGAGGGAGGGGAGCGGTCAGTGAGAGCTCGGGAGTGTGGCGGGTCTATTTCTTTGCCGCCCGGCAGCCCCTCGCCTCACCATACCCCACCCCTCTGCTGTCCTGCTCATCCACAGAAGCAGCCCTGGCCTGTCATGCAGGAATGCTGCGGGATGCAGCAGGAAACATATATACTTACAGAAGAACCTACATCCATCAAAAAGCTTCTTAAGTACAGTCACATGGCGGCATTCCCCCTACTGAGCCAAACGCAAATCGCTTCAATGAAAGCACGCGTGTTTTTGTATGACTTCAGGGTCGATTTGAGGAAGAAATGGTTAAATTGTTCCCTGTGAGGGAGAGGAGCCCCTGGCACAGGGTGCCCAGAGCAGCTGCGGCTGCCCCTGGATCCCTGACAGTGCCCAAGGCCAGGTTGGACAGGCTTGGAGCACTCTGGGACAGTGGGAGGTGTCCCTGCCGTGGCTGGGGGGTGGCACTGGATGGGCTTTAAGGTCCCTTCCAACACAAACCATCTTGTGAATTCCACCGAAGGATGGATGACCATTTCCTCAGAAACAACAAATTTTACTTTTGTTATTTCCTCTGCATATTTACTGTTTCCAAAACAATTATATTGTTTTTTCAATCTTGTTGCTCACTGCTCCTTATTAATATATCCAATAAAATATTTCCATCATTATTTTTAAAAAAGTTCCCTTACTCACAATTGCAATATTTTTTCCTCTAGCCAGCACATTGAACACAGATTTTAAAAGAAAGTTATTAGTGTTAGTTAGAAAGTTTATCAGTCATTAATTTTATGTCCTTTCTTGTTAATCAACAGATAGATGTTTGACTGTTCTACATTCTCTGCATGCAAAACTCTTTTTATTTTTCTCAACTCATTCATTAACTCTGAAGCCCAAAGCCACACTTTCGTCTTGCTCAGTCTCTTCCTTCACCTTACAAAGAAAAGAAGGTGGAATCAGGGATAAAACCCAGAATCTCCTGCTTTAGAGTTGCCCCTCCCATAACACCAGTCTGAGTGTAAGAACAGCAGGACTAAAACCACAGACTTGAAAAAGCCAGATACAGCAACATAGCAAAATAACCCAGCACAGAACACCTGTGCCAGAATACGCTGGAAATTTCTGGAAAGTTTTTATTTTACGTTTAATGGCTTATATGGCTTTAAACTAATCTCTTAATATTATTCATTGTGTATGATTATATTAAAGTCTTAGCACCTTAAATCAATAATAACAATAAACCAGCTAGCAGCCTGTTAACACCTTATTACAAGCTCCTTGTTCACATAGCAAAAGAATAGTGAAAATAGTAAAAAGTGACTAATGGAAACCAGAGGCCACGTTAGCCCTGTGGTACTGCCAGACGTGCTGGAGCAGAGTGCAGCACAAAGCAGTCTAGCAGGAAAGATCCAACCATGCAAGAACAAAAAACAGAGATTTCAACATCAGCACTTGTTTACTGCGCTGAGAAATATGTAACAGAGAAAATTAGGAGTTATGAATTCAGATAGAAAAGGAGTAAGATCCAGTCTTATATTCCTTATGTTTCAAACTGTCCCGTAGAGATTTCGATTAAAACTTCCCTTGTGCAGCTCCCATGCAATTCCATGGACGGAGCTGTCATTTCTACTTTTTAACATGTAAAAGCAATAAAGCTGCAGAGTTCTCACAATGCTGGATCATCCCTGACCTAAATGTCTTGTGCTGAGGAACGAAGCATCACTATATTGGTTAGATGAGATAAAACAAACTCCCCTTGCACATCATTTTCCTACTAAGGGAAGGCACACTCAGGAAAGTCTAACATCATCATGAAACCCTTTTGTTACTGTTTAATATAATTTTAGGACTGCACTGGAGCAGAGCTATTTCACTGTCAATGTCTTACTGTTTCTCAAGTGCTTAAGTATTTATCCCACCACAAAATGCTGTTGTTTGGTGCTGTGAGCTCCTGTTAGCTTCATTCATAAGATGCAATCAGTGCAATCCTATTTCGTGATGACAGTCATTATCCACTGGACCAGAAATCCTCCTTAGTACTTTTTTATTTGACAAAAATGATTATTCAGGATCTTCAACTGCAAGGTTTGTCAGTCCCACACAACACCAAAATATTTCTTTGTAGTTTGCAGTTTTAGTATCAGCAAATGTAGAAGTGAAATATGAAAGTATGAATAATTTTTATGAGAATTTCATGGACCTTGAGAAAATGTCTTGCCATGTTTTTCTTTTTAGCTATTTAATTGCAATGTCATATTAACAGAAAGCAGCATACCCAATTCTGCATGGATGAATAAGCACATTCAATAAAGAAGATTTAACAGAGTAAATCAAACACTGGATTAAACATTTTCTGCATAACAGACCACAAAATGGGCATTCATTTTACCAATAGATCCTCTACATTAGAAACAAATAGAAATGCACACCAACATAATTAAACTGCACATCCTGTGCCCTGATTACTGAATTTCCCTATATTTTGTTAAACTAGGTCTCATCAATTAGGATTGCCAAAATGCATTCCAAAATGCATACTGAGAAATGGAATGTGATTTTTAAAATATTTTGATTAAATACATTTTCGCTATGTTTTATGAAGTAATTCCTACATATGTAATCCTACATGTTGCAGAGGATTTATACAGAATTTTTAGCAATAGGAGTTCAGAAAGGCACACAAAGGTAATTTTAAGATCCCACTTTTAGCAGTTCTAAATATTTTCTCTGTGAGCAACTTTTCCAACTTTGATCTGAACCAGACCATCTCTCATAAAAACATGGTGTTTTGCTTTATGACTTTTATTTGGAATTTTCACATGTCCATAGAACTACCCTTGTTACTTTAAAGTTTGTGTAGTTAATAGCTAACTCTATCAAAATGCTTTTCAGAAGTACAGTAATCTGAGCAAAATCTCATAAGGTGTGGAAGTGTTTTTATTTTCCCAGATAGGAACACTGAAGTCCAAAAGAAAATTAGGAAGAATCAGCATTAGAATTATGGAGTTCCTAGTTATCTCAAGATCTAGTCTCCCACCATGTGATCAAATGCTTCTTCCTCCAAAAACAAACAGCAAATGCTATGATGAACTTTAATTTTCTTGAGTTATGTAGTCTCTTTATCCTGCAGTGATTTCACGTGTGAAATATCATTATTCATTCTATTGTTCCCTCAATGGATACAGAATTGAATTCTCCTTGAGTACCAGTTTGAATAAGGATCAGCAGCAGGATCGGGCCCATTAGCTGCTTGAAACATCCAGTGAATAATCTGATTTATCCCAGGGAAATGGCTCATTAGTTCAGGCTGCAAGGCAGTGTTTGTGTGGTGCTGCAGTTGTGCGGGATTTTCCTCTGGAGTTTTGCAGTTCCACAACTGGCGCCTGCTCACGCATGCACCACCCTGATTGTTCATTAACCACAGGAGCAGCCTCGCCACAGTCAGGCGTGTTTGGGAAAAAATTAGTTGTTTCCAAATTTATTCTAAACTCTCAGACAATCTTTATTCCAACTTCCTCTTTTTACCATTATCTGAGTTTGTCTTCCTGTCCCAGCTTGCCTCAATCATACCCACATAACTTGTGTGACATTAGTGGCGTTAGACCCTACACTGCAAATCCTCAGTCGGATGCAGACACTCGGTTCCCATGGATGGGATGGATACTCTTGTGATACAGGCCTTGGTAGATCAGTGACCTGAATATATTTTAAATACTCTGAATAATTAAACCCACATTCTCTACCTAAGGAGTACTGAAACTCATTTTGAAGTTGCCCTTTTGATTACTAAGATATGTGTAAATTATGGGATTGCTTACAGAGACTGGAAAGAGAATTACATGTCACTTGACTTCTGTAACCATGCAAGGCAAAGAGTTTACTTTTTCAATCTTTAATTAATAACAATCTGCAAAAATGCTGTAGGTTTCTCATGGCAGTCAAAATTATCTTGTACAAAATGAGCACCAAGGAGAAAAAAACCCAGGATCACAGTTTTGACAATGCTGCTCTGCCCAGTGTAACTGGCAAAGTATGGAAAGAAAGTTCCACTACAGCTACATAAAGGATTACCTGGAAGTTTTATGGGTTTCCTAAAACTACAGGTATCCAGGAAGAAGGAGAACGTCTTTGCAGCAGCCCCAAGATTCAGGTTGGTTCAAAGTCCAGGATGCCACATAGCAGAGTTTAATGCTGTCTTTCCTGGCAGTTCCACTATTTGTCTGTTCCAGCATCTAAAAGTCTTGGTCAATTACAGTACTTCAGAAAGTGTCAGCAAGCACTAGAAAAAAGAAACAGACTGGAAATAAAAGACTGCTGCATGAAGTTGTGTAATAAATGAAGATTCATTAGGATTAAGATTTATTAAGATTTAAGGAGGATTAAGCAAAGATGGACAAATGTGTCTAATGACATTCAGTTACTGCCTTACTTCATTTGCAATATTACTTGAAGCAGTTTTATTGCATAGTAAGGTTTTCAGACTTGTGTTCTCTGAGTTTAGGAAAACTGTACCTTTTCCAGCACATCTGGAGACTGTAATTTATGTAAGAAATTAATATCTTTTCTCTGGAAATATTCCTGTTCTTTTATAGATTGCATTTCTTTTATTCATCTCTTTTGACTTGTTGCCAGTTTATGAATACAGATTTTTCAGCCATTAGTGCATATTCCTGCTTCATTACAGTCAGCACAAGTTTCACCATGCAAAGTTCAGCCTCAACCTCTTGGTCTTTTCTGTTTGATTAACAAACCATAATTACACCTGAAGGTGAACTGTATATTGCCTCAAACAGGAGATAGGAGTAGTTATTTTATTTCACTTAATTCATATATATATGTTTAAAAATGTGCCCATACAAATACTGAAAGAACTAGGAATTAGTCTGGGAGATGGATGATACAGCAAATGTAACAACATCAGCCAGACACAGGTTGGAAGTTTTGCATTTCCCTATTTGAGGAGAATGACAAGTGTGAGATTATTGAGTATTTTTTAAACAGCAGCGGTCTTGAAAATCATAACTGGCACCTGGCTGAAATGAGAAGAGAGGATAAACCAAGACTTTAAGTTCTGAAACTGATAAAGGTCCCTTAGGAAACTCCCCATAAATATTATCATATAATTAAAAGGGTTTAAAGTAGTCCATAAAGTAAAGGAATTGATGTGTCTCATATGCAGTATTTTTGCCCGGACTTTACCAGAGAAACCATAAACAAAAGACCATAAAGGCCTCAGCTGAAATGAATTCTTGCCAGCTGGGATTCTTGTGAAGACACACGTGTCACCAAGGACTCCAACACCAAACTGTAGCCAAGAGACATCTGAAAGTTAGGACTGACTAACAGCCAGGGACTGACTTGCAGGTAAATCAGGCTTTTAGTGATAACTCTGCTAAAAATCAAATTAATACAACTACATTTTAAATTATGTAAGCGGGTGACTAAAAATGATAAAGCAAACACTGTTCCTACTTGGAGAAAATCCCTGTCGGAGGCTGATTTGCCTCAGTTCCAATGCTGGGTCTGTCAGAGCTCCACTTGGAGCTCTGAGTAAGAGCTGAGATTTAGTTTGGGCTTTGCTGCTGCAGGGGTGGAAATTTAACATTATCTGTGGGTACACACAGCCAGGGAGGGACTGCCAGACCCTCTTCCTCTGTTTCCTCTGAAAGGCCATGCATGAAAATATCTCAGCTGCAGCAGGGTGATTTGGGGACAAATTTAAGTTGTGAAAAGGCTGTGGATAAAAAGAAAGTTATCAATTTATAAACCAGGATGTGTGTAATCACCTCTTTAATAAGTGAATTTACTAAACTCATGTACAGCAAAGGCCTCCTTATTGAGCATTTCCCTCCCAACATTACAGTTCAAGCAAGTTTTGTGTTTAAAATACTCTCTTTAGGATTTTAAAGCCAGAGACTAGCAGTAGTGGTGCACTGAAATCTTGAAGGAATTTGAAATGAGATTATACTCAGCTTGCTCACAGAAAGGAGAAAAGCTCTTGTTTTTCTTTCAGAAGCTGTAAACTGGTGCCAGACTGTATGTATGTGTGATGCTTTTGAGAATTCAGGATGGACACTCAGGATTTAACATCTATTTTTCATTAATCCAAACATAGTACACTCCATTTAAATGCTTCCTTTTCTTCTGCAGAAGAGAAGACATCCACATTGCACTTATTAAACTTTAATTAAACTATATGTCTAGGAAAAGAATGCTCCTGCTGTACACAATATGTTGGCCAGCTATATTGAAGTATTTAATGTTTGTATAAAATGTTTGCATTTCAATCTGTTTTCAGGAGGCAATATCTGCAACCTGAATTTCAACCCCATTGCCTTGATAACAGAGTTTTCTCCAGGCTGTGTGTTCTTAGAGTGATAATACATAAAATGAAAACAATGAAAGGTCAAATCTTGTAGTCTGAATGAGAATTTTAGGTTTGAATGTAATAAATTATAATGCACAGTACTGATTAGAAAGTTTGTTTGTTTGTTTGTTTAGTCTTAGCATCATCTTTTTCAGGGTAAGCAGACCCCAGATCCATGCAGCACTCCCAGGACAGCTCTTCCATAAGGTAACTTCTCCAGGAGCACAGCAGTTATTCCTCTCTCAGGAATTGTGCACCACAGAATCTCTGAGGGGAGCAAGGAGACTTCGAGGTGTTATGGTCACTTCAGCTCTGTGCCTGAAATGGTTCAAAACCCAGGCAGCATCATGTGCTCTCCCCTTCTTGTACCTCCTTAGCACCTAAGGAGCAGCACCTCCTCCTCTGTTTGATGGAGGAAATAAAGGAAAAGGCTGGAGCTCCTCACACTGGGAATTTTAATTCTATATAAAGACCCTCGTTTTGGCCCTCCCATTAAGCCAGAAGAGACAGAATTTCCCCCCCACTTCAGAAGAATGCTGTGCTGTTGTCAATGTTGAGGCAGATTATTAGGAAGATTTGCAAGAATAACTACTTAAAATGGTCACATTCATTTTAAAGAAAAGAAATATAATTGGTATTTGCATAGAAGAAAATGGATGAATTTAAATTTTAGTTGATTATAATTATTGTCATCATAATCATCATCATTATCTTTGTATGTCTAAATGACTGATTCAAAGAAGAATTTTTAACACATTTCACATGTCAGTGCAATTCTTTTCTGTTTTGTGCTTTAGTGCTTGGGGTTTTTCATTTGCTTTTTTCAGTCTGAACTTTTCATGGAAGCTATTGTAATTTTCTTAAAAGGTGGAAAAATGTTTCAAAAGAAGTCAGATCTAGAAATACTACACACGTCCTTCTTTTTTTTTAAAAAAATATAATCAAATGGTACAGAAAAACAGGTATATAAATACTGTGAGATGGCACTTTGAACTGCTCCTAAGAAAGGGATTTTCAATAGTGAGCTGCTACCTAAATCTGCCCTTTTGAGCAGACAAGGGATGTTAAACAGGGATAGCTGCACACAAATTAGTAGGTGAACTAATTGAAATGGTAGTGCATCCAGATGAGGGTATCATTCAAAAAGTCCATTAATGGACTGGGACTGTATGCAAACACTGAGCTCCTAAAGATTTCCAAAGTTCCTAATAATTGTTTGTATTTCAGCACTGTGGATACTGATCCAGCTGGGATTTAATTCAGTATTCCCTGGTAATGTTGCTACATAAACTCTGTGTATTCAACTAGTAAATCTATATTGTGTGAGTTTTTCAGTATTGGCAGTTATGAACAGTTCAGATCCACAATATTTGTTGGTGAAAGCAGTTTCCTTTTTCCTGAGTTTATATCACATCAAACCAGAGATGAGCAATCAAGACTACAAAGGCTGTATACTGTGCATAGCAAAATAAAAGTTTCATAATTCCCATTTCCCTGATGACTTTGAAATGACTATAAAAAGCATTTTGCAACAGAGGGATCATCAGAGCTGGTGTGATAGCTGCAATTCCTGATACCTGGCATCTGTGAAAAACAGGGCTTGATCTTCCAGAACTTAACCTTTCATGTTACTTCATTTTATTTTGTTCCTTTGCTCTTCCATCAGGGCCAGTGAGCCAAGTGCTAAAATCCTGTTTCTGACCAGGGTTACTGTGACTTGTGGAAGCAATTGCTCCCTGCAGCCTTGCATGTGGCAGTTTCCTGACAGGCTCTTTTCAGATGGCTTCCTGCACGACCAGGAATTCCCTAAATAGGAATTGGGAAGATGGATTCTATGGGAAGTCTTTGTTCAGTTAAGTTATGGTGTCTTTCCTATTTTCTTGGAATGAACAGAAGCATGTTCATGCCACTGCACAGAAAGATACCTTAAAAAACACACATGGAGCTGTGAAAACTCACAGATGAGCTGCCTCTGCCCAAGAGATGGACTGAGGAGAGCCTGTTGGAAGGATTTTCCTGAGTGGCTGCTCTTAGGCAGAGGAATTGCCAGAATTCAGGCTGACAATTGATGAGCTACAGCTCAGCCATGGAAAACCTCTGGCCAAAAGACAGACTTTAAAGTTTCCTCACTATGTCCAGGAATTGGAATTTTTAACATGTATTTTGTATGGAAAAGGATTGCACTGAATGATGCTGGATTCAAATAAGTTTCAATTAATGGAAAAATATCTGCAAACCCAGGGTTCCTGGCTAATTTCATGCACTGAAATGACCACAGTGTGTTCAATCAACATTCATTATTAAAATAGCAAAGAAAATTGGTGTCTTAAGTCCTATCACTCTAAGAAAAAATATTTTTCTTTTATTTTCAGTTTTCTTTGATTCTATTGATCATAAAAAATAGACCACTATCTAAAATAGAGCACTCAGTTCAATTTTTAAAATTCAAATTATACCATACATTTACATTTTACGGAAAAAATATTTACATTGCAAAGTAAACCTTGCTTTATTCTATATTCATAGACCTTGTGGGAAAAAATAGGGAAGATCTTGTCATATTTAAAATCATAATGGAATCAAATTGTAAGACATCCCTTTAGAAAAAATTCTGAAGAAAGACTTTCAGTTTACAGTGCTCCTCAATGCAAAATACTCTAAAAATCATAATAGTAATGAAAGATATCAGTGATGGTTTCCCAGGGTACTAACAGGTTTGAATATTATAAATATGGACAAGGAGAATTTTTAAAAACTCAAGCTACAGGATGGTTATGCATTAAATAATTATGATCACAGGTGTTCCAACCTGTACTTTCAATTCCTGGCCTGATCATCCTTATGCCTCCACAAGTCACTGGTAATTCCATCAGAAAGTCAATGAAGTTACAGTATATAAAACCAGGCTTATGTAAGATTATATATTTTTTTCTGGGTTATCAATGTTTGTCACATCAACCTTGATGTGAAAGAAAGAGGAAAAAAAGGTAGATAAAGTCAATAATGTCTCCTGAAGATGAAGAAAGACACTTCTTTCATATGGCTTTATCCAAAAGCTCAGAGAACATACTGAGACACAGAGATTGGTCAAGTTAAAAACAAAACCTGCTCTTGAATATTTGATTCTGATCTCACTCTGAGTTGCTCTGACTGAGATTCAGACAGACTCAATTCTGCTGTGGATTCAGCCTGACCAGCTCAGCTTTGTGACAGGGCTAAAATAGCAGAGTGAGTCCCCAGTGAGACCTTTCCCTCCACTTCTATAAAGAACTACAGAGTATCCTGGAGCTAATTTCATTAAATACTAACTTTTATTTAAAAAAAAATAGGTTTATTATATTTTCTTCACTCTGTATCAGAGCTGTGAAAAGGGTGACCCAAGAGCTGGTAGAGTGGCAGGAAGGCCTCAGGAGCAGTCTCACTCCTCAGGGAGTTGAAAATGGATGAGAATTCTGAAGGAGAGGCTTTTGCAAGGTCTGTGTGAACTCAGGAGTCAGCAGTTGGGTAGACCTGGCCTGAACTTCCCTACACTTGTATTCTGTTCTCTCCACACTGTCCTCCTAATTCCCTGTACATCCCAGCCCTCTTATTTAAGTGGGATTTTTTTAACTCTAAGGGAGTGTGAGGTAGAACATCCTGGACTTCATCAGCTGCAAGCAGCATCCCAATGAAAGTACTTACCTATATTTAAATTTGCATTTGAAGTGAAATTCAAACCAGCCCAGGCACATGGTTCAGGGATCAAAGGGTCAAAATGGCATTTACTACCTCAACCAGTTTGGACCAGTTCCATTGATTTTTACTCAGAACTCCGGACTTATTTCAGTAGGAACTGGCAGCACAGATTGATATTACCTTATGGATTTCAGAAGAAATGCAGTGTTTGAAAAGACAGGATCATAAAATTGATGTTCAATGCAAAATACCCATTGATCCCCATGTGTGTCAATAAGATTTCTATAATTTGAAGATAGTAAGACACTGAAATGTCTAGTAGTATCCAAGGTAAAAATACCACTCACTTCCATGGAAACAGAAGCAGGCCCACACTATGAATACTAAAATATTATCTGTGTAATGAAGTATTTAAATCTTTATTATTTCATTACTGGTTTAGATAGTAAAAAAAAAAATCAAAGTATCTATAGAATTTTAAAATATGGTAATTTCTTAATATTTACTCTCATGCTTATAAAAGATCTGGACTCCTGAACGATGTAAATCAATTATCCCTGTGTGTGTGAAATGCTGTAACAAGATCAATGAGACCTGAACACAAGGAGGCATCTTAGGATAACAGCTGCAGATGCACACATTGTGTGGTAAAAACCAACCAAAGGAACTCACACTGCTCACCCTGATGGTTCTCCCTCCCCCCAGAAAATCCCTGCCATTACCCTGCCCCACTGTAAATGCAGGAAAGGAAAACCAAATAAGAGCAGGTAGCAGCCAGGAGATCAGCACAGGCAAAGTACAATAAATGGTCACTCTTAGAGGTAAAAGGAATGCTTTGCATTCAGCTTAGCAATTTATTTTAGATGGGACTTAATGGTCAGGCTCTGCTTACAGCCGAAAGCTGCACAGTTAATGGCTCTGTGCAAAACTGCAAGGACGGATCTTTACTCCCTAAAATACATATTGGTTCTAAAGATGAGCTCAAGATGATTACTTTCACAGTATTAATAATTCTGCCAATTGGATTTCCACAAAGTAGATTCAATAAAATGCTGGAAATATTTAGTCAATAAATCAATTACACTTCCACTGAGTCTGGATAGCTATGAATTGTTTTCTCATTGATAAAATTCTGTTT
Source organism: Irena cyanogastra (assembly GCA_013397155.1). NCBI lineage: Eukaryota > Metazoa > Chordata > Aves > Passeriformes > Irenidae > Irena > Irena cyanogastra. The sequence continues at coordinate 1,645,937 of VWZV01012656.1, read as the reverse complement.
ATGAAAACCTATTTTCAAGGAAACGACTCCTAAGATTTCTATTGGAAAATGCTTTGCAGTTAAAGTAGAAATGAGAATTAATGGAAGGGACACATAAGCCTTATATGTATAAATAAAAAAAAATCTCAGAAACTTTTTTTTTGCTACTTGAAGTAGAATGTGATGTCCATGTTTAAAAATACCAAAAGAATGCAAAGAAAATTAAATACCTTCTTATCCCACTAGATGGTGGTGCCTTCAGATTAGGGCTGAGATGCTCAGACAGTGCAGGAAAACTTTTGCTTTCTTTAACTGACCTGCAAATGTGGAGAGATGAGGTTAATCTCATTCCTCTGGGAATAGTAACAAGCATTTGGGTCTGATGACTCACTGAATATATTGAAGTAGATAGAATTGTGTCCACAGAGCTTTGCTATGAAGTGTGTTTTAACTTCAATACACATCTAAGAGTATTAAGTTTTCTTCCTGCAGAAGAAAAGGTGGAAACAATATTGAACCTTAATGATGATTGTATCTCTGTAAAAGAGCCTTGTTCCACTGAGATCCTGCTGCCCTCTCTCCTTAATCAAAATCCAGATTAACGTGGGGGATCATTAGGAATGACTGCATCTTGTATTCATGGATTTCATTGAACAAGCTCAAAAGTACCACTCCCATTTTTGTATGACAAATGTGCTGCTGGCTTTCAGAAAAGGTATTTACACATCTGTTAGACAGAAAGTGATAATGCCAAATGTGGCAGGTCACATCTCTCCAGTGATAACAGAAGTGACATTTTGATGAATAGGAAAAGTGGATGGGACCGTGTTTGAGGGTATGTTTGTGCTTTAGTTATCTCAGGCTCTGTAGGGAATGGTCACATCCTTCATGCCTCACACAGAGCTCGAGCTGGGAGCTCAGGGCAGGTTCTATGAACTGCAGAACTTCTCTCAAGGGCTGTGTCTGTTGGGGGCTGGCCCAAGAGGAGGCCCCAAGTCAAGCTCAGTGCATGGAGGGAGCCTTGAGGCGCTGTCTCCCCTGGGCTGGAGCGAGCTTGGAGCTCACAGAGTATTAAATGTGCAGCTCTGCCAGTGAGCAGCCACCAGTCCTGCCCACACAGGCTCTCCCAAACCAGCCACAGTTCCCTGGGCCCAGGGCAGGCCATGGGGACAAACTGCTGGGTGCACAGGGTTGGTCCAGAGACCACCCACCCAAATCTGTGCAAAGTAGTCAGTGATCAGTCAGAAGCAATGTGTGAGACTTGCACTGGAAAGAATAAAATAAGTCTGAACTCTTTTCATTTTGCTTAAATATCATGATGCCCATTGTTGGTATGACAATTTTAAGATTAAAATTAAAAACTGCTTTGTGGATGAAGAACTCTAGTCAGGTAAGCTTTAACATTACGTTTTCCAATTTTCATTTTAAAGATGGTATAAGGTACAGAGAAGTTAAGGATGACCATGTGTGTCTTGGAAAAGACAGCATTAATCAAGAACCTCAGACTTCTTTTGTCATCTGTAACTGTTGTTGCTCAGTGGGTTTTACTCCTATCACCCAAGTGGTCAGCCCATTTATAACACTGGAGTCATTCAGAATCCAGCCCTCCTTCTGGCACAGTTTTCTTTGTGCTTATTTGCTGTATATTCCCATCCATTTATTCTGTTCCTCCTATTCTACTCCTTCACTTTTTGATTCCTGTGTTTGCAACATCTCCTCAGTTTCCTATTTCTGTTGCAGGTAACATAATGAACAGCAGCACAAGGCTAAGATATGTCACATTAGTGTGACTTCCAAGGAAGATTACAGACCCAATAGTCCAGATATGGCCATGTAAGAACATCACAGCCAAAAAAGGCTTAATTTGAGACTTTTTAAGAAGCACTTAACAGGGAATTCCTTTGTATATACAGAGGACTGAGGCAGAAAAATGGATACAGAAATGGATGTGGATGTCTGGTTCTTCTGTAGAGCTTTAATTGTTTTGCATGTTAGAATCTTCCCAGCTGTATTAAGGAGAAGAGATCTGCTCTTACTTTCTCAAGAAAGGTAGGCAGGATTTTCTGAAGTCCTAAAGAAGCAAAATCCACTCCAATCATTGTTACTTGCTGCCATTAAGGGTTGAAATGCAGCATTTGCCAAGAGTGCAAGTTCCTTCATTTGATCCCTTTGACTGTACCAGTATAACTGCCAATCACAGGAAATACCTCTAATAACTCTTCCTTTTACTTAATAAGGAATACCACATCTTTAAAACATTAGAAACAGATGTCACTGCATTACTTCACTGCTGATGTATGTAACAGAAATGACACACTAATTAATTTAATGCAGTATAAATGTACTGATTATTTATCACAGCTGACAATAAAATTATGAAAACATTCAATTACAATCAGTGGTAATTCATTATTTATTGATTCTGCGTTATGCACACATTAATACAATACATTTAATCACCTAAGAGAAGGGATCATTTTTCTATTGATACTTAGACATTTAGATTCATCAGTTTTATGTAAAACCCTTGATGTTGAGGTGGGAAGTTTTAATCCACGATTCCAAAAAAACCTCAGCTGAAATGTCAGAACTAAATTGAATGCAAGTGTCAAGTAGCAGTGCGTCTAGAAAAATGTGGGCACAAAGAATGACACACTAATTTCAGTCTCTTCTCTTTCTCAAGTCAGTGGCCTACATTTGTTAATATAATTGTGGGTACTCTTTCTCAAGGAATCCAAGGCATTAAACACTAACCCAGCAGAAAGCTCATACTGTTTTTGCTTCCTTTTCAAGCCTTTACTCAGAAGCAGCACCATCAGGGCTTTGCATGCTCAGGATGCAAGCTCAGAGCTCACTAGGGCAGGTTACCAGCTTTCCACTGGGCCCTGAGAAATTTCATTGTTAAGGATGAGGAGAAGGGTTTGTCACTCGGACTCCAGGTGGGTTGGAATTCAGAAAAAAAAGGCGTTTCATTTTGTTATGATTAGGGTGCATTGCAAATGTATCTTCTGGTTATCTTTTATCTTTTATTTTGGACTCGCAGTTACCTCTGACCCTTGTAAGTCTACATTCACATTTACTTCCTTCCACTTACTTTAGGGAATATCCAAGTTCTTTACTAAAAAGTAGCATTTTTTTCCTATAATCTACTCACATTGGACATACCTCTATGAAGTCCATAGGAAAAAAAAATTATATTAAAAAAATCACATTGTGATATCTATGGAATTCCTATTTTTATTGTCCTCTCTCATGTTTGGCTACCAGAAACTGAGATGAAGCACAAATAGCACTACTGAGCTTTCCAGTCTTCTCTAAACAAAATTATTATTTTCAGTTCATACTCTACTGCTTCACTTAGCTGTCATTAGTTTTCCTCAGTGTCTCCCCCTCGTCAGATGTGTCACCCATCATTTTCTCCTGGATCCCATGGAGGGCAGGAGCCAGGTTCCTGCCAGCTGGCTACAAGAGATTTTCAGAATGCTCTTGACTGGGGCTTTCCTCTCTCCTCCCGCGTCAGGGAAGACTCTCTCCCATTTCACTCCAGTGGGGCATATGCAAGGATGATAAAAACAAAACCAAACAAATGGAAGCTTTACTTGACATCTTGCCATACAAACACAGCCAATTTTTGTATAGGATTAATACACAATACACCAATATTTCTATGGCTGCCAGTGTAAGAAAACAGAGGGTTTCACACACCAGTCAAAAGGAAGAAAAATAATGAAACCTTACTTTTAAAGTAATATTCTGAAATACTTATTTCAGCTATAGGGAGGCTTGGTAGTTTGTACACATTCAGATTACGTACTGCTGGACTCCATTCAAATAAACCATCTGGATACTTTATAACTGACAAGATATTACTGGATGATTGTTAGGCTTTAGTAACTTTGCCTTGTCTTTAACAAAATTACGGAGAAATAATAATATTCATGGATATAGTTGATTTCTACATGCTTAGTTGAACTGGATGGCTGCCTGGCATTAATTCTCAAACCTTGAGCATTTTCGAAGTTTCAGAGCAGTTCTTCTCTCCATGGACAGTCACCTCTCAAGGGTACTGCTTTTACTACAGCCTTTATGATTTTATATTGCTTCATGCCACTCCAACTCGCTGGGTGTTGATGTGCAAGGCTTCCTCTGGCCTTGTGAAAATTCAGTCTTATTTAGAAATATGTTTAGCTTATGGAAGGCATTAAAGTCAAAAAGGAAAAAGAATTCTCATGGTGGATTTTGATTGTCGCATTAATCTCAAAGGCAAAAAAAAGTCTTTAAAAAGGTAGTGTTTGAATCGGATTTATTAAATCTCTTAATAGCAATCATGTTCAGAAAATTAACGTCCAAAAGTTTCTCTCTGGAGTCAGTTGTTTGCTATTTCTATGATTTCCAGTATATAAATACCTCAGGTGAGTTCTGGGCTTGATTGTACTGAACGCTTTGCCAAAGTAGCCCCTGCCCCACAGAGCTTCCAGTCTAAGGTTTGAGCCTAAAAAGATGCATGAATTAGTTCAGAAAATACAAGAATTCTTATTGAAAGTATCAATTTAAACTAAGTTATGTGAAAAGTCTGCCTTGGTTTCAGGCAGTGAGGTTAGAGACCTAAAACCAGCAGCCAGGATCCTTAGAACACATAAAATCAATGGGGAGAAGGGGAGGCTCCTCCAGAGTGTAATTTAAGATCAATTATGTTCACAAATATAGCAATTTAGTTAGCATACAGTCATCTTCTCTCATCTAAAATGGGATTACTCATAATGCAAAAAACATTAAACTTTGCAGAGAAGGTGCCTAAATAAGCAAGCCTAACAAAAGGAAAGAGAAGATGGCCCACACAGGCAATGGAATCATGGAATAGCTGAAATGCTCTGTTGGTATTGCTTGCTTGGCATCAACCTGAAAAGTTTTGTTTATTCTTTTCTGATTGCTTTGTTTATTGAATGGCTTAGGAGAAAGCTACAAACAAAACAAAACCAAAACCAAAACAAACCAAAAGAAAAAAAAAAAGAGGGGAGTGAAAAAGTTAAAGAACTAGGAAAGAAGGAAATAAAGAATGAACACCAGCGGCAACAAACAGGAAAAAAGGATGCTGAAACACAGGAAAAACAGGAAAAGAGTAGGAAAAGAGGTGTGATATAGCACTGGGAGAGGGTGAGAAGCAAACAACCAATGTAGCCAGCGTGCCCTGGGTCTGCTAGGTGTCCGATCATCCTTCAGCCCCTCTCGTTCAGGGAGAAGGGACGCAGGAGCCTTGGCGGTTCTTGTGTCACCCGCCCTGGACCGGGTGGCGGAGGCGCAGCATGTGCGGCTCCCAGGATGTTCGCAGGCCGAGGCACCCCGGCGTGCTTTTGGAGGCTGCGTGAGGAGAGGGCCGAGCCCGTTGGAGCTAAACCACAGCTGATGCCGCATCGAGGCCGGGAATTTCCAACAACTGCGTGCCAGACCTCCCGAGAACGGGCTCTGCTGCTGTGAGCGACTACAAACTTCTCTCACACCTCTCTCCGTCCTGCTTGTGCCCCTCTCTGGAGGGTCTAGGCTTGCTTTAGGCCTGACTTAAGTGGCCGTGGACCCGCACCCCTGTGTTGGGCCGGTGCCACCGCGCTCGGTGCGTTCCCGCTCCGCGCTTGTCTCGTGTACAAACGGAGCCTCGCACCGCCACCCCTCTCCCACTGCCCGCAGCTCGGCGGGGCACAGGTGTTTTAACACCTACAAACGTGCCAGGGCGCAGCGACCGCTCCAACTCCCTGGGGAACGGATGGGGACGGCCCCAGCGCTGCCTCCCCTCCGCTCCCTTCCCCCGCGGGACCCTCTCCCTGTGCGGGGACCGAGACCCCATCACAGCCCGGGCGTCCCCGCGAGATCCCGTCCCAGCTCGGGGAACGGGGCGTTCTCTCAGCCCGTGGAGCGGGAGTCCCTCGCGGCCCCAGGGTCCCCCCAAAACTTTGCCCCGAGTTGCGGGCGTTGGGGCGCGCTGCCCTCGCTCCCGCACGCCCCCCGCCCCAGGTGCGCGGCCGGCGCTGCCCCGCCCAGCCCGTGCCCGCAGCCACTCGCGGC